>JAXGGA010003591.1:0-100101 GCA_038373865.1 Uloborus plumipes
TTGAATCTAATTTTTTCTGCGGTTTCATTATTAATTAATGAATTATATATATTTAAAGCTTCGAAAAGAATTTGTCATTTTTCAAAAGACAAAATCATCATTTTTAAGCCCTGGTACTTTAAGTCATAAACGTAGGGTTAACAGCGCATTGCTGTTAACTCTAAGAATAAAAAATATTTAACTGTGAAAAAAAAAAACCTCTATGTTAAAATAACTCATTTTAGTGCAATGTAGTCATTTATACTATAGTTTAAGTGGGTAATTAATTACTTTAGAAACCCTTTCAAATACAATTGATATGTTACCCTTGTTTTCATGTGTATTTAAAGGATTTGAATTTATTTGTTGAAATTGTCACACAGCCTTTAGTATAGATAGCGTCTGAATATCATACTGATAATAACGTCTGGATAATAGTCTGAAACAATGAACAAAATGCGCAAATAGCATGTCACATATAATGCGTTGTTATCTAACGGCTCAAAATTAAGACAAATGATTCGTTAAAATTTATTTGTTTTATAGGTTAGATACTGATTTTATGCAGATCGTTTTGTTAACCAAAAAGGGTGATTTTATGGTAACGCTTAGTGTAATATTTAAAACTTGTCATTTTCTATTTCATTTTAAGCTTATTTACTTCTCTTCCTCCCCCAAAGAGACAGATTATTTTTGACGAAACAAAAACTGTTCTTGTAAAAAAGGTTGCAATGCACGTGTTTGTTCAATTTGTCAAACTTAATTTGTAATCAGAAGGCTTCAGTTTTTAATTGAGTTTTTGCTTTGAAAA
This sequence comes from Uloborus plumipes, assembly GCA_038373865.1. Taxonomy (NCBI): domain Eukaryota; kingdom Metazoa; phylum Arthropoda; class Arachnida; order Araneae; family Uloboridae; genus Uloborus; species Uloborus plumipes. The sequence goes on from JAXGGA010003591.1 coordinate 791, forward strand.
ACGAAGATGTAAGGTGGTAGTTGTAACGTATCGTCTAACCCTTTTAAAATAATCGCTGGATGTTTTTCGAGTTTACACCTATTCAATAAACAAATGTGAGTCGTACAACATTAGATGTCTGCCAGTGGGGTAGCTTAACTTTAATTTTTTGAGGCACCATAGTCTTAGATTCTAAACCAGGGGCGAATACAAGGGAGGGATGATGGGGGCGATCGCCCCTCCCTTGAAGGATTCTCCAAATGTAAATTTTCAATATTGAAGCTCAAGAAACCTAATTTTAGAGGAGTTATAATGAAGAAAATAAATACCTTTGTGCGATTGATGTGAAGTTTAAATCCAACGTTAAAGATGCACAAATATACAGGTATACTGCAGACACGTGTTTCGAGGCTACAAGGAACCCCTTTTTCAATGCAAGAAGTGTGAGCTTTAGGATGAAGAATCATCCGATAAAAGCAACACGTTCGAACAAAAGACAGTATAAATAGCAAAAACTGGTTATTAACAAAACAAACAAGACAATGCTTAGAGCCGAAATTTATTACATGAAACCATCAAGAAAAAACCGTTAAGAAATAAATTTCCAAAAAATCCGATAGATCATAAACATTGTCAAAAATGAAACCACTTATGAATAAATTAGCAATAAATTTTCAAATAGGAAAATTATGTGCCGAAGCAATTGTAACACGCGGAAAAACAGCAGAAAGAAAACAGAATGAAATAAAATAAATAAAATGAAAGGAAATTAGTCAAAACGTTGTGCAAAAAATTGAAAAGGTAAATTAATTAATTAATGTAAAAATAAGCGACACGAAAAGCCAAAAGGCTAACAAATATAATTTGTACAAATGGATGCCAAACAGCAGAAAAGTAAGGAATAGCATTTAGATCGTTAACTAATTTAGAACTGTTTTTCAAAATGTGGAAGGATTCCCAAAAATCAAGACCTGAAGGGTTGGGACATTTTTGGACAATTTGAAAAGAATTAAAATCGAAGGAATGATTCCTATCCCAACAATGTTGCGCAATACTAGACTTGTTTATTTGTTGCTTTTTCACATAATTCTGATGTTCTTTTAAGCGGAATTTCAAAGCACGTCGCGTTTGGCCTAATATAGGAGAGATTGCAAATGCAATTAATTTTATAAATACCACAGCTGTTAAGAGGATGAATGGGATCTTTAAGAGAAGAGAGACATAGTTTATTCATAGGAGAGAATACCACTTGGAAATTGAAACGTTTGAGAATCTTAGCAACCTGATAACTCAAAGAGGGAAATAATGGCAAAACAACCAAATTCTTTCTGATGACAGTTCTTTTAACAATAGTCGTTTTGGATTTGTTAAAAAGTTTTTTAAAAATGGAATCAATCAAAGTATGAGGATAGTTTATATCAATTGCCACAGTTTTAAGATAGTTGAGTTCAGCTTTAAGGAGTTCCGGTAAAGAACAAAGATTAATAGCACGGTAAACAAAAGAATTAAATGCAGCATATTTTTGACTACAAGGGTGAGATGAAAGTCGATGAGGAGGTAACGAGACAGCAAAAGGTTTGCGATAAACGGTAGTTTCAAAGCCGAACTCTGTACGAGAAACTAGAACATCAAGAAAGGGAATGCAATTATCCTGTTCTTTCTCACAAGAGAATTGAATATGAGGATCTATGGAATTTGAAACGGATAAAATATCGTCATTTTGAAACTGATTATGGCTCATAAGAACAAAACAGTCGTCAACATATCTAACGTAAAATTGAAACTGTAATTTTTGGAATAACTTAACCTCAAAATAATGCATGTAAATATCACTAAGGATGGAGCTTAATGGGTTACCCATAACCAGACCATCAAACATAATGTAAAATTTCCCATTGAAAGCAAAAGAACATTGCTTAAGACATGTACGGGTAAGGAAAATTAAGTCCTCATTTTCCTTCTAGGTGAAATGAAATTCTGAAAGTCGTCTTTGAAGGCATAACAATGCACCCTCGATTGGAACGTTGGTAAATAAGGATTTAACCATCAAAAGAAGCCATAAAAGAATCCTTAGGAACGAAATTATGAATTTTCTAAACAAAATCTACAGAATTTTTAACGGTGAATAAATTATGAATCCTAAGTGGAGAAAACACAGAGACTAAATATTTAGCAAGTTTATAAGAAGCAGTACCGATATTAGATACAATCGGTCTAAATGGAATACCAGTTTTATGTACCTTGGGTAAAGCATAAAATCTAGCACAATTGGCAATAGAGGGAATAACAGATCGTTATAGACTGAACAGACTTAACCGCAGAAGAAATCGTTTTTAACTCTTTGTCACTAGGATCTTTCGAAATTTCAAAATACGGACCAGAAGAAATCAAATCATTAGTTTTATCAACATAAGATGATTTGTCAAGAACAACAATCTGACTACCCTTGTCAGCTTTGGTAACAACCAAATCTGACTTAGAAATTAAATTCTTTGCACTACGACTCACAGTATTAACAAACGCTAGTTTAGAAATTTTAGAATTAAAGTCATCATTAGAAGCAATAAGATGCCGAACGCACTCTTTTTGAGTGGAAAATAAGACACTGTGTTTAAAAGCCTTCTCAATCGGAGCAATAAGTTTAGAAAAAGAAGATTTGCTAGCCACAGAAAAATTATCATTACACTTTAGAGCCTCGATTTGAGAACTAGTTAAAGGAACACTGGAAAGATTAACAACAGCATTTTTATTAACCACCGGTAAATTATCAGACATAACAGAATGCGAATTTTTACGGAGTTAAGCCATTTTCTTTTTCAAAATAACTTGATGTTTCTCCGAAGAACGAAGGGTTCTAGACCAAAATTTGGACTTTTCATCGGAAGTGTTTTGAAATTGAAGTCCGAAACTTATATGATCAATATTTACAAACCAGTATACATAGTAAAAAGTAAGTAATAAAAGTAGACCGCTCCTCCCTTGAGCAACTTCTGGATCCGCCCTTGTTCTAAACTTGACACAAACTGAAGGTAAATAGGGCATCAATGTGAAATTGTTGCATTTTATCAATGTTGCCTTTTTACTACTTATCAGTTAACGTTCTTGATTAAAGGAAATTAACAAATGAAATTCAAAAACTAATCGTTAATCAGTTTACCACGGCGTTACGAGAAATTGTGTAACCAAGCACTGAATGTACAAAAGCTTTTTTGTACTTACCGGTATGTATGTACGTGTGCTTCTTCATGTCTGATTTTTGGTGGAACCTTTTCCCACAGTACTGGCAAGGATAGGGCCTAGTGTCAGAGTGAATTAGGAGGTGCGTCGACAAGGTAGACGACCGCTTGAAAGACTTACCACACTGTTTGCACTCAAAAGTCCTCTCTGCAGTGTGGATGGCACGATGCTGGCTCAGGCTGACCTCGTGGCCAAAAGTCTTGTTGCAGAGTTCGCACGCGAATGGCCTCTTTCCACTGTGCGAGCGACGTGCATGTACTTCCAGGCCGTGCGGCGTACTGAACATTTTGTCACATTTGACGCAAGAGTACACGTCTCCTCCTGTAGGAGAAGACTTTAGGACACCATCAGGGCTGGCTGGGGACTTATCGTGTCCTCCAGTGCCAAAACTGTACAAAGACAACCCGAAACAGGAGAGTCCAGCTGCTGCAGCTGCGAATGCTGGTCTGAACAGATGGCTCGATGCCACGTCTTGCGTTGACGGTCCCAGGATGTGCCTGGGACTTCCATCTGACGTCTTTGCAGAACTGATTTGGGATTGACTTCTGAAAAGGCTGTTCGTCAGCGCACTGCTGGGACATCCTGTTACGGGCACAGGTCTGACCCTTAAGTCTGTAGGCCAAGTTGTTAGTCCAAGGGGTTTGAATTCACCGAGAGCCAATGGTGTAAGAGAAGATCGAAAGTCCTTTTCTGTGCCACAGGCATCCCATGGGGATGGGTTTTCACCGGTTAATCTGGCTGAAATGATATTGAAAATATTAGGAAATCGCATGACTTAAACTTTTATCATGAAATATGCACAGTTTCAACGCAAACATACTCGTACACTCCATGCTTCAGTTTATTTATTAACTGCATAAAGTACAGCTTACCAGACTTTGTGAAAGAAAATCACTAAAAATTGTAAATCGTCATTCAAATATCAACATAAAAGAAATTCCTTAAACCGACAGCATGTAATAAAAGATTGCAGCAAAAATTATACAAACATTAAAACTGAGCTCAATACGTGGGTGTACAAACTCGCTACAAATTTCTTGATCACCAACATTACCCAAATTCTTGTATCCAGGACAAAACATCTTCACCAGAAGGCAAGTAAAAAAATCGGCATCATTCCGTATTTACAGAAAACACCTGTTGCATTTCAAAAATGATGAGCTTCTCCCAGAAATGATTAGTGATGAATGACATGGTGCATGCAGTATAAATAACAAATATATAAATAACACATATCATTCAGTATTAAAGCTCTCATTAATGATGAAATGTTTAACCCAACTAGAAATATTTTTTTTAGGAGGAAAATTGTGCCTAAAGTATAACGAAAGGGCAAATTTTCAGACGCTCGAGACAATTTCTAATCGACCAGTTTAGTAATAAAACAGATCTTATGCTTCAAAAATATTTTTATAGCTATGTAAGTTTCATTTTATGCTTTATACAGGTGTGCACTGTACAGGTGTTCATTTTGCATTTTTGTTTTAAACTATAGGTATTCCAGTGACCTCTGTAGGAGGAGCACTTAGTTCTGTTTCTTTTTATATAAATAGAAGTAGAGGTGAAACAGTTTGTCAGTTGCTTGCGCTATTTCAACACATGCTTTGTACAACTAGTATTTCATGAATTTCGAGAATATTTGTGTGATGTTTTATTCGGAGTTTAATTCATGCTTAATTACTTCATTCTTTCTATATTATGTACGAGTACATACTATTTTTGACATTTGTAGCATTAGATTAAGTTGAGTGTTCCACGAGTTTTACTCAATTTGTGTTTTGTGTATCGTTTTGCGAATCAATTGCATCTGAATGTTTAAATATTTTAATTTATGTATGCGTTTCAATGTTACGTGAATGTTTCAAACATTGATTATATGATTTTGGCCAGTACTACACAAATGTGCAAATTTTAAAAATATCTATTGCTTCAGTATCTAACAATTCATGCACTTTATGGTAATTTTACCATTAATTTGGTTTATATTAGATCCAAGGTGTGCTTCAAAGTGTTTTAAGCATTACTCTGGTGCAGACATAAATGCATAAACCTTGAAATATAAACAGTAATCTATATCATGCACTTATTTTAGAGATACAAGTAGCATGATCTTCAGCGTTCTAAAATTTAACGAAAGTTTGTCTTCTCCCATTTTAAAATCGAGCAAAGCTAATAATCAAAAATTAGCAATCACACAAGAACCTAAAAGTATTCGGAATATTTTACGATAAATGTTTTTTTTTTTTTTTAACTAAGTACCAAAATCTAGCAAATGTTTTACAAGAAATGCTTCAAACTGGATCTAATAACTAATTATCTATCCCCGCCTTTGTTTACATAAATATCGGAACCCCTCAACACACCAGATCGGCAACTCAACCACGCTCAAAAAAAGCTCAATATTTTATGCATTAAATTTTACATCGCACCATTTTTTAAAGCTTTCTTTTGCAATGTTTCTTCTGGGAAATATCATTTCCTTTTCATAACAACTCTCCAATAAAAAATCCATTTATCCTCCTAGAACGTCACTTCTCACCTTGTGGTTATTTACTTTCCCCCAAATCCTGTTTACTCTTCCGAAAACCTTATTTTCTGGTTTCAAAAAATCGTCTTTGCATCATCATTCTGTCGCGTGATATGCCCATCCCGATACAGATGATGTCTTTGTTGGGTTCGTCTGTATCACATGACCCGATCACGATTGGATGAGATGAGAAAGTTTGAATAGTCTCTTATAACGCTTCGTCGCCCTTTTGTCATCTATACGTAAAGGGAGTCATAGACACCCTTAGATTGTATTGGATGATATTGTGTTTGTAGGGTTGCCATAGTCGTGGTGCAGCAAGAAAGGATGCCAACTACTCTAAGTATCCATCATGTATAGAAACTTGCATATTTCATAGGCGTTGTCAATTTCAGTGCTAGATTTAGATTAATATTTGCAGTATAAAGGATTTGTATTAGCATTTGGCACAAAACTCAGCACTAAAATGAAATTAGTTAATATGTACTTACACTTTTTGAGTTTTATTTTATCCAAGAATCAGAAAATTGACATGAAAACACAAAATTTGCTAATCAGCAAAAGCAAAGTCGAAAAAACAAAAATTTCGGGACTTCTGGATCTTTAATATATAATCCCTATGATTTTCTAAGCAGCATAAGGGGTGTCTGGAGGCTGAGAGTAGTTGCATTTTTTACTGCGCATCACACTTTTATTGGTAATAATAGTGATTTTTAAGTCATTTTAGGGTCATTCCAGGTTAGATCAATCATTAACAAGTTTTTAACCTCACCATTTCGAACAAAATTTGGTGTGAAGGACGCTTATGACAAGATAAGCAATCCTGCTAATTTTTAGATTTCTACTTTATAAATTGTACAAAATACAGAGCTAATAAACACGGGGTCCAATCGGCTGTAATGAATTATTGGCAAAAAAAAAAAAAAAAAAAAAAACTTTTTACATGCAAATTACTGCCACTTCTTTGATAGTTAGACTAAAATAAAAATTCAAAAATCATTGCAGAAGTAAAAAAGATAGCTTTCTATTGATATATTACATGATTTTCTTGCGACAGGTTTAAGCTTCGAATTGTTCCGATTGGTTAAAAAAATCACTATTTTTACCAGAAAAAATGTAATGCGCAGTAAAAAACGCAACCACTCTCGGTCGCCAGACCCCCCGCCTGCTGCTTAGAAGAGCATAGGGAAAGATATATTAAAGAGCCAGACGTCTCAAAATTCTGTCTCGAAAACGTTGATAGCTCTTAGTCTACCAAGTTTGGGAATTAATTTGAAATGTATTGCTCCGTCAGAAAGAGCCAATTTTTATATACATTATAAAAAAGTTGGGGAAGTGATGGCAATCGACCGAATTCAAATTCGTTTAGCAACTTACTCCTGAAGAATAGTAGAAAACCTTATGACTAAATTATACAAACAGTTACTTAAAATGTAAGAATGAAGGCTTTCACGGCCGGAGTAAATACTAGTTACGGATTCCGGGCTGTTGTGCCGTGGTCTGAATGGCTTTAATCCATACGTTTCGATCGCAACTGCGGCGTCATCTTCAGTGGGTGTCAACTGAATTAATCAACGACACCCACTGAAGATGACCGCCGCAGTTACGATCGAAACGTATGGATTAAAGCCATTCAGACCACGGCACAACAGCCCGGAATCCGTAACTAGTAGTTACTTAAAAGTCTGTCATTGATATTTTGAAGAACGTAAACTTGTTCTTAGTAAAATATATGTTATTGTTTTTAGAAAACTATATACAAAACAAATGTAACAAAAATTTTCTATTAACTAATGACACTTTCAGAAAAGTAACAATAGATGTGCTTTATCTCTCCTGCCCTTGTCTGTTCCTTGTGTGAGTATGATGTGTTGTACATGGTTTCCTGCCCTATAAACGTGTCCTTATGGCACATTTGGATACTGTGGAAGTCGGACTTCGCACCAAATGACGGTAAAGTTGGAAAACTGAAGCAGCGCACCCCAAATTTGCCTGCCTTGCTGGTACAAGACCACAACATTTATGATCGCACAAAGCTAAACATTTTATGTGTCACAAAATAGTAATTCAATGCATTTCCTTGCAAGACTCCTGCATCCCTTTTCTCTCAAAACAACAAACTAAAGTGGATTTGTCAATAAAGGAAAAAAACCCCACACATAAATAAAAAAATATGCCGGTATGTATGTCACGAGATTACCAAACCCCGGAAGCAGCGCCCATCCAATGGCAACCCCCATGCGAAACCGCAGTGTATCAGTCAGTCAAGTGATGGGAATAAAGCTGTAGACGCCCACAGCGCCCAGCAATCATAGGGCCTGCGATCCGAGCGCCCAGCCTAGCGTAAATCATTAGCTGGGCCGGGGCGTACGGGAGAATCGCCAGATGTCTTCACGCCGAGCGCAACCAAATCCTTTGCCCTCGGTTTATTGGCAGCAGTCCTCTAATCCTGCGCCTGGGGAGAGATGCTTGCGCCGAATCGCGCCTCTGTCAATACCTGTGGGCGCAACCCTGGATGTTTTTTTCTCCACGGGTAGGGTCTCCGCGCTGGGAAGAGTGGTGTAACGGGGCAGTCTAAGAGAAGGTTTTTTTTTAATGGGTTTTTTAATAACTGTTTCTGTGCTTGGGTTTAAATCAAGTGAACAGTATACTGCCGTGCTAAGCACAAAAGTCGTATCTGCACTTTTTAACAAAATTGAGTTATAGCCTCCAGGTGGCTCTGTGCGACGTATTTTACCTAAATACAAAATTATATGATCATTTGAGAACGGGAAATATTTTTTAAAAAATTCTGAAAAAGTTTCATCTGAATCAAATACATGGTGGAGCGAAACTTTAAAGAGTTTTATCTCAGTTTGAGCTGGACTGCAGATACCACTTTTGCGATTAGCACGGCAGAGGTGGCCGCAGTCAGCACTATGCATACACTAGCTGACCTGTGCGAAGTGTCCGCACTTGACAGAAGGAACGAAAAAACACGTTTTTTAAGTAATTTTTTGAATAACAGCAAAAATATGAATTGTGCTTGGGTGGAAATAAAGAGAGCAAGATACGGTAGGAGTTCCCAAAGTGGGTGCACGAAATGTTCACGGCATTAATAGATACACATTAAAGGGATAATAGGTGTCGGGTGCTGTGAAAAAATTTCAATTTTTCTGAGGGTGTCGCGAAACGGAAAAGTCGGGGAACCCCTACGGTCATTCAGTGCAACTTGGACCCATAACTTCTCAATTTTTAACTGATTCACTCGTGTTTTCATCTTGTTGTTGTGTCTATTGTATTGCAATTGAGGAAAAACTTCTCTGGCAAAAACCAAGAAACAACAGTTAATAATAATACAAGTATTAACCTAGTTTGAAGTTATAAAGTTTGAAGAAAAAGAAGCCGTAGGGCTGTCTCGGAGAGGTTTTATAGAGATGTACCGATTAATTGGCCTCTTTACTGATTACGTATAATCGGCCAAATTTTGCGGATTGATCGGTGGAAAAATACATTTTTTTTCAAAGTATACTTTCAACAAGAAACCATAATGAGTAAATTTCTTAACAGTAAATTCATCTAGTTCTCTGGAATTTTTATAATAAGATGTAGTATAAAGTGTGCAGAGTAAAAAAACATAGGTACGTAACAGTACGTAAAACTGAATGGAATATTAAAGTATAACTTTCATAGCTAATATTCGTATGACACCATTAGGAATAATTAAATGCCTGATTTTTTAAATTGGAATGCGAAAACAATCAGTATTTTTTTATTTATAAACAGCCAAATTTTGCCTATCTACTGGAGGGAAAAATATGTTTTAAATAAAATTACTTGTAGTTTGCATTGTTTAAGAAACAACGATTAATAAATTTATAGGTCATAAATAAATTTTCTGAAAACATAAATATAACATGTAGTACGAAAGTATAGTTAGTAAAAACAAAACAAAAAAATTCAAAGAATAAAATATAAAAAAATAATCCTCACTGTTGATATATATTTTTTAATAAATTAATCTTCCTCTTCAGAAAAGAAAATACACCTATCGACAATGTTGCAGTATTTTTCATGCGCTGAAAATTCTTCTCATATTGCTTTTAGATAGCCTCTAATTTTCCCCAAAGAATAAGTCTTGAATTAAATGGCTATTAATGATTGAAAAAAAATTAATTAAAAGCACTCATAAATTAGCGTGCTCACCACAGCCCCTCCCCCCTTTTAAAAAAATGATGTCTAGTTCACACAATTACCTATGTGTTATTATACTGTGTGTTAATGTAATTTTGTTAACAATAATATGAAAATTGTTCAAAAATGGGATGAAATTTTGAATTCTTTTGGCAAAATTAGGGAAATGGAGCGAAATATTTTTTCTCTTAGTGATTAGAACGCTTTTTTAAAGACTTTTTACTTACTTTTTCACAAAGTGCTCAAAATATTCGTTAAAAATTCTTTATAAGTTACTTATTTACAAACCATTAATAGTTTGTTAGAAACAAATAAAACGAGAACCAGTAAAAAAAGGGATGAATAGTTAACGCAAATCGTTAAAATTGATAAACAACATGCAAAAGCATCGCGCATGATTTGAACTATTTTCGTGAGAATGATTCCTAACAATTGCACCAGTAAATACATGCAGCAGTGTCTCCAAGTTAGGAGTGGAAAAAAATCACATCATAGTCAGCATTTGCATCATTTTCTGAAAGCTGACATTTTGTGCTAAAATAGGGCTTCCAGGGGAAAATAGGACCTGAATTCTTTAAAAAAGAGACTAAAAAGGACTTGCCCTTAACATTCAAAGGTAAAAATTAGGAATGCGCCGATTAATCGGCTGTAATGAATAATTGTCCAATTTGCCAACTACTGTCGGCCCCGCTTAAACGAATACTGTCGGTTCCAAGAATTATTATTTGATTAAACGGGGTATTCGATTAAGCGGGGATCTTTAACATTACGTCTATGGCATCGGTTCCGAGATATTTTATTCGTATAAGCGAGGAAATTCGTTTATCCGTTACCCGATTAAGCGGGGACGACAGTACCTGTAATTGGAAAAGTTTAGCTATGTAATTGGTTAAACATTATTTTTTCAATTAAAATTATTTTTGATTTGAGCAAGTTACTATGATTACTGAGTTTTAGTCTATTAATCAGCCGAAAAGTGTCTTTATTCAAATTAATGCTGAGTAAAATTTAGCCAATTAATCACAGAGAGAACGTTATTTTTTTATTCAAATTTATTTTGTTTCGAACAGTAAAGTACAGTATACTTTCGATTATCCGTGGAATTGCGGATTACTAAAATCGCGAATAATAAGATAAAATGCATAAAATAAGGAGTAAAGAAGATAAAAAATGTCTTTTGCTTAAAAATAATTGCATTAAACTTGTAATGTGTACAAACAGTGACGATAAGTACATCATAAAAAATTACTTGTATTTGAAGATCTCAAGCACATAAAATCTATAAAGAAGTGGTACTTACGATAACGCCCAGATGAAATAATTTATTGGATGAAGTACGCCGCACTCTTGGGTAAGAAATGTTTTGAAAAAGAAATTTAAATTCGTGCTTTTTAGAAAAAATCAGTTGATTGTGTTTGTTTCTTTCCCGAGACCCTCACGGATAATCCGCTAGCGCATAATCGAGAGTTTACAGTATGTTAAATGAATTTTATCTAACTCGAAAATACATTTTTTTATTGAAATTTCTTTGGCTTAGTACATGAAACTAAGCTAAACGAACTTAAGCCAATTAATCGTTTACAAATTGTGTTTAATTAGAAATTCTTTTGTTTAGAAATGGTATCAATACTGAATGGCTTTATCTACTTATATTAAAAACTGAGTATCTTTCTATCTTTCTTTCTAACTATCTTTCTTTCTATCTATGTCACGCTTCTTTCTCCTACCGATAGATAGGTAATTTTTCAGGCTTCATTAGTTTCAATTTATATAATTATACGATTTTAATTAACGAAGATATCAATTAATAAGTAGTCAAATTTAAAGCGATTAAGATTAATAAATGATTAAATATGAAATCCATTGTTGCAAAACGTGGTTGCTATGAAACAGTAATAACAATGATAATGAGAATTTTGAATGAAGGCTTAACTAAATCCAACATGAAACTCATTAGCGGGTCATGTACGTTGTACTTTTATCGCTAGCTACTCGGTAATTTTTTGAAATATAAATTAGTTGAAAAGCCATCTACTTATATTAAAAACTGAGTATCTATGTCTGCTTCTTTCCTTTGAGCGAGCTGAACTTACTGAAACTTTCCTCACCATCTTTAAGGCGCGAAGTGCCGGTGCAACATCTCAATAATTCGAATGATTTTTTGATGCAGGAAAAAAGAAAAGGCGCGAAGGCGCCTCTTAGCGAGCCGCCTTGGCGGGGAGTAGTTTCTTGAAACTTTCCTCACTACTTTCAAGGCACGAAGTGCCCGTGCAACGCCGGGCCACGTGCGTGGTATGTCTTGAAATCGAATGAACATTAAATTATATCTAATAATATAACTTCAGAATGAGGTAAAAGTTAGAGAGGGGGGACGTTATGCATCAACATGCCGCTGGAAGCTAATCTAGCTGCCCTGGCAGCTAGTTACACATAACCTATGAATTCAGACTCTAACTGTCCGGCCTTATTTGATTCAAATATTTTCAAATTATCAAGGCAGAGGTTTCAGTAATATTTTCTTTAGAAAAACAATGCAAGTGGATAAAAGAGGGGACAAGGAAGATTCAAATTGAAACAGAAACTGTTAAAGAAAAAACAGGGACCAGATTTTGAAAAGAGGGACTTTTTGAGGCTTGAAATTGGAAAAAAAAAGGACTTTTTGGGACGCGAGATGAAAAAAGGGACTTAAAGTTTAAAAAAGGACCTTTTGAGACTTGAAATAAAAAAGGGGACTTTTAAGACTTGAAACTAAAAAAGGAACTTTTAGGGAGAAAAGGGACCCGTTGTAAGTCCTGTTAACATTAAAGTTTACTTCAAATACAGTACACTCCCGATTATACGTGGAATTTGATGACATGGGTATCGCGGAAAACGAAAAAAAAAAATTAAAATAAGGGTTAAATAAAATAAAACTTGAACTTAAAACTAATTGTTTTATACATAAAACGGAATATAGATAGTAAATACAGGTACAGTATTGAAAATTATTTTCATTTAAGTTTTGAAGCACGTAAAATATATAAAAGAATAGTACTTATGATAAGACCCAAGTAAAGCAATCTTAATACTATTATAAATGCAAAAGTTTGGATGGATGGATGTTTGTTCCTCTTTCACGCAAAAACTACTGAATGGATTTTAATGAAACTTTTACCATAATGTAGCTTATACATCAGAATAACACATGGGCTATAATTTATAACGATATTCGAAAAAGTTCGATTGGTAGCGCTTTTTTCATTCCAATTTAAGGTACATTTTTCGCGTAAATCCGCTAAGGTTTTCAGCAAACTAATTCAGTAGTTTATTCTATCAAGTTCACCGCGCAAAAACAACAAATTTAATTTCACTAAAAAAAAATTCCCCGAGACTCTCACGAATAATCCTTCCGACGGTTAATTCGCCCACGGATAATCGAGAGCATACTGTATACTTACTGAAATTCATCCAAATGTTTTTCGCATTATAAACGATGACAAGGATAAAACAGCCAATAAAAAAAAACCATCCCCCTTACACCAATATGTCTCTGAATCAGTCTACCGGTAAACAAGCTCGACTCTCGAAAATCGTGGGAACGTGACAGCAGATTTTGGCGCTCGGAAAAATTACATCTTGTTCCGCGTTAAGCCACTGCAGTCTCCTCTAGGGGTATGTGAACGCACACACATACACACACGTGGCGGGTAGGCCAGGGTGTTGGGGGAAAATAGGACCGCTCCTCTCAAGGAAAAGAAGGAAAAAAGAAGCAACTCAAAGCAGAGGTAACGTACTAGAGTACACGTGTGGTTAATGGTATATCGTCCTGGTGTTTTTATATCGTTGGAGGAAATGGAGTGCCTTTGACTTTTATCATTGCGTAAATAAGTGCTGCTGCATTGTTTTGAGTTTTCTGTCCATGAGTTTTGTAAGTAAGTTATATTGATTTAGTCTGTATGAGGTTGAGGTTAAATAAAAGTAGTATTATGCGTATATAAATACATCTTTCTAAAAAATATGTTGAGATGCACTTATTAAATAAACTCTCTCTTGCTCTGTCTTTCTGTATGCGTACACACACAAAACAAGGGTGGATCTGGAAATGCTCAACAGAGGGGTAATAAATTTTATCACGTGTCCTTTACTACAAATCTTGGCTTACAAATGTTGACCCCGTACGTTTTAGACTTCAATTGCGAAACGTTTCTCCTAAATATCCCTTCTGCTGGTATCAAACAGTCTAAAATGCTATCTTTGAACTGCAATATTGAAAATTTACCAGTGGTGAGTCACTCAAGGGAGCGGCGATCGCCCCAACCCCCATTGCCCCTCCCTCATATCCGTTCCTGCGCACAAACATTTAAAAATGCTATCTCTATTCTCTTTGCCTTCTGTAAATTTTTTTTACTAACCCATTAATGCCTGACATTTTTTTCCCAAAGATATTTTGTATACTGGTTACAAACAGTGTTTAATGGACAGGAAAAGTAATGAAAAAATTATTATGTAAAAAATAATTTTTTTATTAAGGAAAGAAAAATCGTCCCTCAAAAATTACGATAGACCCCAGAGGGTACATACTTTTTTTACTAAAATTTTTTTATGCCTACAATATAATATTTAAGTAGACATTTTATAAGAAGAAATGAAAACAGCAATTAACATTAACTGGGAAGCTGGGAATAACTTTGAAAACTTTGAACAATGGTTATGTGCTGCTATCTGTTAATAACGAATTGAACCAATACCAAGGTACTCATTGAACACTATTATTTGGTTGAAATGTTCATTTTGGGGAAATTCAGACCCTTTTTTGGACCGTCCCTAAAGAAGGACGCTAGGCGTTAAAGGGTTAACAAGAGTTCATGTTGTTGTTACTGCCTTGTGCCAACTAGGCTGGCGATTCGGGGCGCCGCTAGCTGCTTCAATTTTCCAACTGTATCGTCATTTGGTGTGCAGTCCGACCTCCACAGTGCACACATGCCGCAGGGACCTGTTTATAGGGTAGGTAACAATTCCCAGCACAACAGGACATACAAGGAAAGGGCATAAGAGAGAGAGAGAGTACATCCATGGCTGAATCGGAATCGAACCTCGAGAACTTCTCATCTGACTACTAGACAAGGAGCCTTGTAACTACAGTTCATAAATGGACTATATTAATGTTTTTTTTTTCTTTAAATTCCAAGTTAAATTGTTATCCAAGTACTGTATCTGATAATAGTTGGAATTTACTTCGGATCCACATTCAACGTAAATTGGTTTTAAATCACCTTTTTTAGGTGAATCCTTCCTCCAAAACTCTAAGGTGAGTTTCCCACAAAAAAAAAAAAAAAAATCCAACTGAAACACTGCCCTCCGGGTTAAATCGCATTATTACGCACATCTTACGACAAACACTATAAAATTACATTGTTAGCCACTCTAATCAGATTTTTATTTCTACGTGTAAATTTCTGAGAAATCTTTAGTTCGATACAGATACAGATCGTGAGAAATATTTGCGTTAGAGCGAAGCTCTTTTTCGCTGTTTGGGTGAGAGAGAGCGAGAGCATGATTGAGCTGACATGAAGCAAATGGTAGGACTGAGTTAAATGTTAGTGAAAAATTAAAAGAGTTTAGGGGAAAAATGCGTAGGAAATAGCAGAGCGAGGGACCTGCCCCACGCTCTGTACTCACTTCGCGCCGGAAGTGGGCAATGAAAAGACCTACTGTTAGAGCAATCCTAACATGGTAGGGGTCTTAAGGAGCGCCTAACCAGCAAGCCTTTTCTTGCAGTCAGGGGTGGAGAGAGACGTTAAATGAGAGAAGGCCATAGGCCTTGGGGTGAGTCCCAGCCTAGCGGCAAGCCGCTGGTAAAACTTTAGTTAGAGGGTACAGAGTAAACAGCGATAAACATTTAATCTTTTATTTTAAGGATGAAATACTCAATCAAAATTCAGTACCACTCTTGGACTAAAAGGTTGACTATTTGGTGGGTAAATATTTTTATTTGTTATTTTTTTAAAAGTGGGGGAGGGGTGCTGCACATTACATAAAAATCCAGTTTGAGTGAAAAATCCAGTTAGAGCAAATGACATGAAAATAACACTTAAGACAAATTATACATTTAAAATATTTAAACATCTAGACTTAAAATTATGAAATGACCTGTGAAAAATATCTGAATCGCGACAATGAAAGTTGAAGCATTGAAGATTTAAAAAGACAAAAATTATCAACATAGTAAAATTTCGTAAAACTGTTTTTTAAATATGAATGGCTCCTCAGAGCTATTTCGAATAGCCCCTCCCCCCCACCCAAATGTGCATTTGAAAAAATTTACCATGAATTTCTTTCATAAGTAATAAAATTATTTCGATTTTTACAAACTTTTCCGGTTTTTGAAAACTTCAAGATACCTTAAACATAACTGATAAAACCCTACTCAAAACTTTTATTTCTAATTTTTTGTTTCATTCTCTCGTCAAAACCTGTCCCACTAAACATTTCCTAACCACCTAAAAGCACTTAACATCCTAATCCTCGAACATCAGGGAATCAACCCCATTCCCCCCTCCCTCCTCTCATTCAATCTCGCAATGCCCTTCATGGACAATGACAGGGCACGACCCTAGCCTTTCCTTTTGTCATTAATCCTTTCCACACCGTGGAGGAAACTGTAGAGGTGATGATTTCTTTCATTTACATCAATCACTAGATTAGGGATTGAACATGGGTGAGCGTTATTCGATATCCCCTGAAGACCTTCGCGTTACTCTTCACAGTCGTAGATGTAATTCTTTATTTGAGTATTCCTTGATGTATTATGGTAACCTATCTCTGGAAAAAAGTTTCAGAAAAATGTTTTAGGTGCATCAGATACGTATAGTTTTTTTTTCTGAATTTTTTCTTTATTGTTTTTAATGTTGATTTTTCTAACTGAAATCAATTGCATTTAGCAACGAGGAAAATCAGACGATTGCTTAAAAAAAATACTTTTCAAAAATTAAGGACTATATCATTTCTGGAAAATTCATATTTCTCATAGAAATAGTAGAATGAATTTTAGAAAACTGGAAAAATTTTGAAAATCACTTGATCTATCTTTCGAAGCAAGGTGGACAAAATAAAAAGCATGCTACGCTCTAGGAAATGTGCAAGAAATAAAGATTCGAATAATTAAAGACAATCAGATTGGTTTTCATATCATCTAAGGACAGGTTTTTTTTGTGCATTTTAAATATTAAAACCAACAGCCATCTTAGAGCAAATTACTAGGGCCTGTAAAAATTCTGGCCATTTTTACATTTAGATTTCCTTTTTGTATAACTGTTATCTGTTCCTCGTGTTGTACGAAATTTTGTGAATCGTTTTATCAAGCTTTATTTTTTCTAATTTGGAAGATTCGCTTCTTTTTTCTATGTATTTTTACTTAGATTTTTTGTCTTGTTCAAGCTTTTATCAAAAGTTCTTCTCTATTTTGTTTTTGCGTAAATCTTTTCTGTTCATTTGTCAACTCTTAGTCCTTTTTTTTTTCAAAATTATTTCCAATCTTATTCGAAATTTTATAAATATTGTCGTCTTCGGTAGCTTTGTCAAATTTGTTGAGATTCACGTCTTCTTTTTACATAATTTAACTCTCCTCCTACATTTTATTCAAACTTTTAAGAACAGATCAGCGTAGTTAAGAAAATCAGAATGAAAAATGCAATTTTGAGCCTTAGAAAAAAATGCACAATAAATATTAAAAATTGTATTTCATAATTTTAAGAGTTTACCCTATTTTAAAGACTAGTATTTCCATATAATGACAACATACTCTGAGTTAGGAAATTATCTCCAAACTCTCTGACTTTTGCTAAAGGAAAACCCCTGCACGTGTTCAAGCGTAATTTCAACATCAACTTGGTTTACGCGGAGTTGATTCAGCTTCTCTCAAATCCACGAATTGCCTAGGGATTGATTTCGGACACCCCATCTCTGTCATCTCAATTGATTACCGATGATAGACTCAACCCTGCAACAACCCTTTCCAGGACACGGATAGAGCAGGTGTATCCTGTTTCATCTGCTCAATCACAAGGTTTTGGATCGATCAGTTGTGGTGGAGAGAATCGGTTATTCCTATTGTGTAAATATTCATAGGGCTAAGTGAGCAAAATGTTCCCAATCTGTGAAGTATTATTCTGCTTAGGCATTGTTGGGTAGCTGTTATTGTTATTATTGTTTTTATTACAATTGCTGTTATTATTATTATTTTGGCGTTATTATTATTATAATACTAGTGCTCTAATTATTGTCGTTATTATTAATATTATAATATTTACTACTACTATTATTATTGTCGTTATTATTATTATTACCAGTACTATTGTTATTTTCGTTATTATTATTATTATCATTGTTATTTTATTATTATTATGAAAATTATTATTATTGCTGTTACTGCCGTTATTATTATTGTTGTTACTATTATTAATAATATTATTTATTTTGAGATCTTTTTGCATTATAATTATTACAGTCGCTATTATTATGATAATTATTGCAGTACTATTATTATTATTGTCGTTATCACTATTATTACTAGTACTTCTGTTAATGACGTAATTATTATTATTACTATCATTATTATTATCTATCTTATTGCCGTTATTTTTATTATTACTGTTGTTGTCACTATCATTATTATTATTGCCTATTATTTTTTATATTATAATTATTATTGTCGTTATTGCTATATTATTATTACTAATTTTATTATTCTTAATATTTATACTGTCGTTATTATAGTTATTATTACTAAGAGAGAGTTGGGAGAACTGAGACAACAGGGGGAGAGAAATAGCTCCATAAAAAACAAAATTAAAGACGAAAATATATTTATAGCTTGTTCAATAGATAGCAGCTTTATAGCCTTACTTGATTCCTATCTACTATATCAATTGGGGAAGGTAGAAATAATTTTTAGCATTCAATTTTGGCATAAATGCGACTGTTTCATTCCTTCCAAACTCTCATCTCTGTCATCTTAATTGATTACCGATGATAGGCTCAACCCTTCAACAACCCTTTCGAGAACACGGATAAAGCAGGTGTATCCTGTTGCATCTGCTCAATCACAAGGTTTTGGATCGATCAGTTATGGTGGAGAATCGGTTATTCCTATTGTGTAAATATTCATATGACTAAGTGAGCAAAATGTTCCTAATCTGTGAGGTATTATTCTGCTTCAACATTGTTGGGTACTGTTATTATTATTATTGTTGTTATTATTATCATTGCTGTTATTATTATCATTGCTGTTATTATTATCATTTATGTTATTATTATTATTGTTGTTATTATTATTACTACTAATACTATTGTCGTTCATAGTATTATTATTAAAATTACTACTAATATTATTGTCGTCGTTATTATTATTATGGTAAAGAAGTATGATTATTTTAAAATTATTATTATTGTCTATAATTGAAGGCGCAAGTGGATAAAGGTGACATATGCCAATTTTTGAAACACTTTTTACGATGGATGAAGGGGATAAGGTAATATTTTTTTTTTCTTTTTGAGAGCTTTTTCTAAAAATTTAAAAAATTGTCACATATTACCTTTATCCACTTGCCCCTTCAATTATTATTATTATTATTATCATTATTGTCTTTAATTATAATATTTTTTATTATTATTATTTTTAATATTACTATTTTATATTTATATTATTTTTAACTATTATTATTATTTTTAATAATTTTATCTCTAATTATTATTCTTATTAATACTATTATTGTCTTTTATTATAATAATTATTATTAACAATATTGTTATTATTATTATTACAACAGCGACTAATATTACTATCATTAATATTGTTGTTATTATTACTAATATTATTATTAATATAATTATTATTAATGTTACTAATTTTATTATTAATATTATTATTATTACTGATATTTTTGCTGCCTTTATTATAATTGTTATTTCTAAGGGAGAGATGGGAAAACTGGGACGACAGGAAATAGCTGCATATATCCTGAAATAAAATGTGAAAAATTATTTCTAGCGTCTCCAATAGATGCAGTTTCATACCATGGTTGATTCTTATCTGCTACATCAACTTGAGAAGGTAGAAATAGTTTTTCGCATTTTATTTCGGCATAAACGTGGCTGTTCCATTCCTCTCAAATTCTCTCTCATTATTATCAACATTGTTAGTATAACTGTTACTGTTTTAGTCTTAGTTTTTATAATATTCACTTATATACTCTGATTAAAAGTTTTACCATATCGGAGTTACAAGATGTAGAAAAGATGTTTTGTTGCACGTTCTAATAGATCGAAATGTCTGACAATTCATAAAATCATACTTGTGCTGCAAATATTTCCTTAAATTCAGAATAAGCGATATTAGAGCATATATGTTCTCTGTGGATTGAAAAAAAAAATATAATTTAATTGGTCTGGATGAAAAATTAACTGTGGATGCCACAAAGAAAGGAAGAAAAAAATACATGTAAAATGACGAGCAATCCAAATTTGCCAAAGAAGCATTTCACTCCCAAAAATAAATTATTAGTGTACCAAAATAGATTGAAGTAACCAACAAAAGTATGAATTGGAAATATGCAAGTTCATTAAAAACCAGAATTATTCTCGAACAAAAAAAAAAGTTTTCTCTATACTGCACATCGTAATTTGTTTCCACGGTTCTCTTTTCAAACTTTCCATATGAATTAAGAATATTCGCTAGTGATTGCGCGATTTTCTATTGGATTCGTTTTTACAAATCTTAGCGTATTGTATTGCTCAAGTAAAATAAAGAATATATATAGTTCAATTCCACATCTGTGCCATGAAAAGGGTCTTAAATCGTCTGCACTACCCTTGCAGTATTGTTACTTGCACCAGAGATGCGCCATTTTGCCTCGGAACATTAAGATTCTTTGTCTAATTTGGCGCTATAGAAGGAAACATGCAATTATGCTATTTAAAAAGCGCAGTTGAGTAGTTTAGCACAAAAATCAAACAACTTAAACAGCTTTAATTCGATCAATAGTAATTTTCCCGGAAAAATCTCTCCAGCCAAATTAAAAACATTCGACGCGCACTACAAGCAAGTGTTGACTTGGCGCTCAAAAAAGGAAAACCTATTTAAGGCCGGTGTAATCTAGTTGTACTTTTCAAGAAAGAGAGCATGAGAGGTTATTGGATCAAGTCTTCAGAATCCTGTAGCGGCAATTTGATATTCTAATCAGAAGTTTATTTGTATCTTGTTAGGCCTGGCAAGACGAGAGGAATTAAGTTCGTTCCAAATTGAATCTATCGGTGCAAAATTTTTCCGTCGTTGCCAGATTGAGCGGGTTAATTACCGAGTTTAACTTCGTTGATCCCGGAAATCAGCGCCGTTGCCGGGTTCGACGTTAAATTTTGAATTGAGCTGCCCCTCTGCTTGCAAAAGAAGCTCGGGGATTGATGAAGACGAAAAGGGGGCTATCCATGCGCTGCCGGAGCAAATAGGGGGTTGTAGAAGCTACTTGCTTTGTTTTGAGTAAAATTTGTAAGTGGAGAAGGATTTTATTGAGTTTGAAGGAGGATCTGCAATTAAAAGGAAAACATAAAAGACATTTTGAAACTAGCCTTTACAAAAATGTTTTAGGACGTTCAAAATTAGGACGTAACAAAAATAATGTATGCCATTGCATATTATTTACTGAGATTTGTAGAAATTATGATTTCGTACGTTAGTGCATTTTACACTTCAATACGAAAGATTGATTAATCTATCGATTTTATGCTTTTCTGAAAATGTATAATTCCAGTCCTATAGTTAGGGGGCAATGTTCTCGAATTATTTCGTTTAGTGCTCTAAAAATAATGTAAATTCAACAGAAATTTGTTTAGAATCAACCACTTTTTTGAAAAAAAAGTCTAGTTTTTGAATTAACGCTGTCACAAATAATCTAAATTGAGTTATTCTGGAATGCCAAAAATCTTGACATTCTATTGTATAAAAGTGTCGTTCCCGTAATTCCCCTTCCACCTCCCAGCTACATCACTAGTTAGTTCTAAAAATTTATATTTCTTAATGCAGAAGCAGGATTATTTTTTCTCGTGAAACTACTGCTGCAAATACAATTTATTTTGAATTTTCTAAAATGTTCGTTCCAAACCTTAAAAACTTAAACCTTACCCCTTTCCAAAATATGTCTGAGAAACATCTTCTCTTCGTAAGTCAGAGATCTTAGCATGTTTTAAAAATGCCCTTCGTTCCTTGTAAAATACGAAAAAAATGTTTTACAATTTTGAAGTACTAAAAACTGTTTAATACGAATGATTTTAGTAACATACTATTTGCTCGTTCAGTTTTTACGTTTGTCGATATGAAAAATGGTTTAGATTTCTCCATGTGCCAATACTTTCCACATAATAATGAATTGTGCTACAGTACAATACGAGAGGAAAACATGAATTACTTATTTAAAAATAAAGAAAACCAAAAATTGAAGGAAATAGGAAAATATCTATTCGTAAAAACTTAATTATGTATAGTTAAACTAAATCCTAATCGTATAAAAAATCAATTTTGCAGTCAGTAGAGATTAAACAGTTTTTCAATTCTTAAGCTAAAAAATAAATCCGTAAAAATAATAAGCGGCGTGTTTTGAATTGAATCTGTTGAGAAAAGAAAGTCATGTGTGTTGTATTCAGAACATGAAAATAAAAGAAAATGTCATTGTGGAGAAAATATGTCATGCAAAAACAAATAATGTACAAGCTCATTTAAGAAATTAAATTAAAATAATCATTGAAACTTAGAACAAAAAATACTGCAAAGTAAAAGGATTAATTTATTATGAATTGTCATATCATAACAAAAAAAAAATATCTCTTCCAAATTCCAACTGGAAATAAGTCGAATTCCCCAAACTCAATTTATGACTTAAACATCGTGATTCATTTCCAAATTCTCCCAAAACACCTTTCTCTTTCTAAATTTATTCCTACTTTTTTCCCGTGAAAAATCATCCAATCAGTGATGGATTTTTTTCTCTCTCTCTCTCCTCACAGTTCTCGCCTTTCATCATCATAAACGTAGAGGACTCCATCACCAAAAAGCGAACCAAAGTAGATTATTTTATGCAAACTAGAGATTATTTTTACCTCTAGCCGATTTCGACGACAATTTGGCTTCCGGCGGCAAAATCTCGAGGGGTTATTACAGTATTTATATTCACTGCTGCGACATTTGATTCCAATTCTCTCTCTCCTTTTGCCTCATTTGAATAGTAATGAGGTGTTAGGTGCAGCATGTGTCAGCTGCTGGGAAAAAATTGGCGAAGAATTAAAGTGGGAAGCGAGTTTTATTTTTTCTCATCTGTTAATCGCTGTTTGGATTTTTGCTGTGATTACTTTTGAAGATTTTTTTTTTTCAAAATCTTGTTTTTCTTCGTTAAGGAGCAACTTGTTGCGAGAGGTTTTCTGCGTTTCTTATATTTTCTCTTGTCATTAAATCTTCTAAATTTGATTAGCTGAAGCAGTTTTTTGCTAGTTTTTACTTCCGCTTCAAATGATTTGTTTAAAAATTGAGCTTTTTTCTTTTCTCATATTTTAAACAGATTTTATGTGCTCTTATTACTGGTTGCACTTTTAAAGGCTTAGTTACCGTGTATCAGTTGCACAAACATAAACTTTTCAAATGTTTGTGTGTATGAGGGGGGGGTGAAGGCTCTTTCTCGTAAGTTTTTGTTTAGAAATCATTCTAATGTAAAAAAGAAACCTTATATTTGTAGGTTCACAAGTTATTAATTTGTATGTTAATTAATCGTCATTATTGCATAGCTTCGGTTATATCGTGCTTTCGGATATATCGAACGTTTTTGTTGTCTCCTGAATAGAGCGAGACAACGATTGCTTACTGCAATTTCAGTCAGCTAGCCTCTGGAGCGCTTTTCCTTTTAACGACACGATAACGATGAAAGTCGGACGGTAATACTACAATGGTAAGTTCGGTCATCTACTGCACTATTTTTCCACTCAACCGATAGCTTTTCTCCGAATCCGTCGTTTTCCACCGCATTTCATTTCGAAACACCAGTTGTGCTCTCACTTATATCATTATGGCTCCTCCATTTAATAGACTTCGACTATTATATTTACTTTACATCCACAGAAAAAGGAAACAAAGAGACTATATTGGGTGCATGATATTCACAATTTTGTTATGCTCCTGACTTGTTTACTAAGAACGAAACGCGTGCTATCGGAATTAAAATCTGAGCTTTTCTCTAGCGTTAAAAATTGTCTGAGCAACAATAAAGCAACGAAATATTCAGTAAAATTATTTTATTACTGTACTTTTTTTCATCGTCTGCAAATTTAGGCTTATATTTTATTGATGCAGAGATGTCAAATTTAAATGTTATTGCTATATGTTGCTCCTTAAAACAAAAAGTAAACAGATGAATGAATGTCGTCCCGATTTTGAAGGCGAGACGAATGCCATTCGACACGAATGGTTCAACAAACGATTTCGCTCGAATGGAGACAACACAATCCTCCTGGAATCGGGAGGTGGAAAAGCGCATAGCATAATTTCATGCATTTTGCGTGAGCTCATATCGGATGACGACAATCGTGTACGATTTATCGCTGTCGTGTCGGTAAGTGGAAAAGCACTCTAATGGTAGAAAAAGAATTAGATCGCTCCTCACCTGAAGCAGTAGTCGAACTCTCAGCTCCAGCGGATGAGGATGCTGAGTCCACAGAGAAGCTGTAGGAGGGAAGATAGTGTGGAAAGAGCGGGAAGAGGGGCAAGGCTGGATCCTTGAGGGAGAGCGGCGCCCCACACCACAGTCCAGAATAATAGGTTGGGAGACCTTCAGTCAAAAGGGGGAATGGAGGTCGAAGGGACGAGGCAGCTAGAGCAGACACTCCCACGCTTGGGCCACCTGCAAGGAAAAATGATTGAAATTAACATAGGCCCAATATCAATTCCAGCATTCAGTATACACTGTTAAAACTACACGTTGCACAAGGCATCTGTAAAGGTGAAACGTTTTAGCACGAGCGGCATCCATTGAAGGGCGCCATTTGACTCTAACACATTTACAAACAGCAATAAATTAATTACATTCAGCAATATATAAAATTAAAGACGAGAGTATTAAATCCAAAATGTACTCCATCCACCCCAACTTAGTCGCAACATTTCGATGGCTAATTTTGTCCCAAATTACATTTGAATATTTTTGTACTAAACATTAAAACTGGTGAATATTAATTTTGTTGGAACAAATTTTAGAAATTATAGCGCTCTATGTCAACAGTCAGAAACATTTATTCACTCGACATTGCTACCTTTCTTCCTTAAATTAGTCCCAAAGTAGGTTCAAATATTTAGAGTTCTTTCAATCTTAAGGTACGCCTCATTCTGTAAGCGCTCTCCCGCCAGTAATTGCTCCAAATTCAGCTATATTCTAACCAATGAACCATGAATTTACTAAAAGCAAACAGAAAACATGTACATCGGTATAGTGATGGTGGAATCCTTACAAAACGGGAGTTGGCTAAACATGTTTTCACATGCTTATTGCAAATGTTTTTTGAAATGCTTTTAATGAGTTTGCATATTTTTCTGACTGTTGTAACACAGGTGCAGAACGATTTCAACGATTTTACTGGTTTTTCCAAAGTTTTATGGTATTCCTTCCCACACTTAAAAAAAAAAAAATCAGGACATTTTTTAAGGTACATTTTACGGTAAAATGTAGTGTTTACAGTAAACTATACACCAAACACAACATTTTACAGGGAGTTTCCTGTTACAAATAAATTGTGCAGTACATTGTACCGGAAAAATAAACGAGTGCAGTTCTAATTGGTGAACTTCATTATTTACGATTCGAAGCACGTATTTCGTCTTTACTTATCCTCGAGTCCCGTCCAGTATGGAGGCTAGGAGTGTCATACTCCGAAAAAAAGAGAATTAGGTTCGAACCCAGTTCAGAACCCTAGCATCTCGGTCTTTTTATGCAGCGAACATATCACAACGCTCTTGCCGTTTTTCACGAAAAATTTCACATTATAATAAGATTTTACGGTGAAACATACTAGCAACATTGACGCCAGTACTTTTAACGTAAAATATCGGGATTATTTTTTTTATAGTGTATTACTTTAAACGATAATCTCTTGATAGAAAATTATTCAATTGAATTCTAAAATCAAATTATTGACTCGGTTTTGTGATTTGAGTAACTTTGTGCAGCTGTGCTTTTCCTCTTATTTATTTTTCTTAAAATATCTTTTTATTTCTCCGTATAGCTTTGGTATAAACTTTATGTTTTATTACTGAATTTTTAAAAAAAAGCGTCGTACTCATTCTACATAATAACTCGAAACTTATTCACAAATAAAGAATTCACTACTATTAACATTGTTATTAGCTAATTAATGTATGTTTTTTTTTTTCATATATTTTTTGCTCAAACGTTAGAACTTCCTGTTAAAAATAAAGATTCAAAAATAATAAGTAAATTTATTCGCAAATTTATTAAAGTCATTAGTTGCTTTTTAAATACGCTTTATTCACGTTTTTGTCCCTCTGACTTATTTTTATGTCCCACGAATATTTACTGAACAAATAACAAGATCGACTCCCCCCCCCCTCAACCCCACCAAATAAAACCCGAAAATCCAACCAGTTAAAAATATCTCCAAATCTTCCTATTACCAATAAGTAAACGTACGTCCAAATTGGTTTTATCGAACAAAATTCTGTTTTCAGCAAATGAAGCCATGATTCTTTCCTCCTGCGTCAATATTTGTACTATCCTCTAATATCCTTTCCTCTTAGCGTGTGTTTCTCAGTTTGCCTGAAGACTCTTAGATGATGATCTTTAGTTTCGCCACTGGCCCACGTCACGCTTCAACTGACAAGCGTCGTTGACCAACATAAAATATAAGGTGGAACTAAAAGAAGAAGTCTAATCCGTGCTTTGCTTACGATTTCCTCCGGGCCCGAAACTTTTTAGTTGACACCGGATAGGTATCTTATTTCGATCTTTTTCAGATTCACTAAGTGTAGTGTTTTTTGGAATTTGATTTTGTTGATCACATATTCGGGCGAAAGTGACATGGATGAAGAAGTTGTAAATTTCTAGAGTTATTATCGCCAGGCAACGACTACTTTAGTGTATAGTATTGGAAATGTCGATAATTTTGAAAACAGTTCTTTTATCTTTAATCGTAAAAGTCGAAAAATGACACAAAGAGCATTAGACAAGACTTAATTTTGTTTTCTGAAAATGAAAAAATATATATTTTTACTAATAAAGAAAAATTAACTTTAGCACCAAAAAGTGATAACTAGAATTATACAAGCTTTAATTTTCTGCTCCCAAAATAAATAAAAATAATATTAATAGAGAAAACTTTTCGCCAAAAAATAACATCAACAATATCAGACAAGCTTTTTATTTGGCTCTAAAATACAGAAAAATTACTATTACTAAAGAAAAGCCAATTTGACCGTCAAAAAATAACACCAAGAACGTCAAACAAGCCCTAATTTTGCTGTTTAAAAAATTAAGAAAAATTAATTTCAGCGCAAAAAATGAAAACAACATTGGACGAGGTTTTATTTTGTAGTTTTAAAACAATACGAAAATAATTGTCAATTAATTTAAATCCAAAAATGACACCAAGAGCATTGGACAAGCCTTAATTTTGTTGTTCCAAATGTAAAGAAAAAATACTATTAATAAATAAAAATGAATTCTGACGCCAAAAAATAACACCAAAAATATCAAAAACAGTCTTAATTTTGATGTTACAAAAATTCAGAAAAATTAATTTATCCCCAAAAAATGACTCCAATAACATCAGATAGGCCATAATTTTGTTCTTATAAAAATAGAGAAAAAACAAATAGTGACAAAAATAACAAGAGCTTCAGACAAGCTTTATTTTTTTTTCCAAAAATTAAAATCATAATGCCGTAGCACCTCCAAGGAACACCTCCGAATAAGGAACACTTTTTCCGGTCCCAGTCCTTTTGAATAGAGATCTTTATTTATTTACCTCTGATTCAATGACATAAATAATTCATGAATGAGCAAGAAATATTGAACTTTTTTGATATTCAAGGTTCTTCTTTTCTGTCTAAAACTTAACAAGTGTAAGTTTGTCCTGATTTTAATATGCAAAGAAACAAGTATGTACTTTAAATTCTTGCTGAGAAAAAATATCATGTTCTCCATTCTCGGCAGATTATTCATATGGGTTCAACTCCGATGGATAGTAAACTGCACATCAAAAGCTTTTAATAGAAAACTTGAAATGTGATCACACTGTTATTTACATTGTATTGTATAGTAAGCTACATGACATAAAGCAAATTCATGTAACAAATTATTTCAAAATAATTTCTATAAATCATGTCTTCGGTAAAGTTTTAGATTAAATTTTAATTTTAAAAATACAAACTTCTTTCAACTTTTTAAAGTTTATTATGTACGTACGAAACATTTAAATATTTTATTTTAAATGTTAATAGTTTTTTTTATAATGATAATATACTGAGTTAAGTATATGGTATACAACAATTCATGCACCTCTGAACAAGGGACACCTCTATTTCAGGACAAAAAATTCAGTCCCCTTAGTGTCCCTTATTCAGAGGTTCTACTGTAAATAAAGTTATAATAAATAAAAAAATAACTCTAGCGCAAAAAAAAAAGACATCAAGAAAATCAGACAGGTCATAATGTTGTTGTTCTAAAAACAAAGAAGATTTTTTAAAAATGATACAAAATAAAAAGAAACAAAGTAAAAAAAAAAGAAAAATTCGGAAGATTTCAGGAATGACCAGAATATCCTTTCCTTCCCCCCGGGGCGTTTGGGGCGGCGACAAGCATCTGCCCCGGTGTCACTTGAATCAAGTGAGATTTCCAAGGCACCCTGTAATAAGCTTGTTAGGTCCAGATGACAAGCATCTTCTTCAGACGTTCAAGAACCTACAAGGATTATATTAGATTAGGAAGGAACACTCGCGTATTCTGCTACTGTTCTTTTTCTGTCTTTTCTCTCGTGTTTTCGATGAGGTATTTAATGTTTTTATTTTCGGAAGATAGAATTTTGTTTGGTGTTTCCGAGCATTTTTGGAGATGAAAAGAAAGGGGGATGGAATTTAGGTGGATACTTTGTGGGTTTTAATTGATTGATGCTTTAATTCAAGACATAATGCAGAGCTTTTTAGAATTTTAAGGCATAATTTTAAAGCATAAGGCAATGCTAAATGAAATATATTAGTAAGTTTTGCCAACAAAATATTTCGGTATTGAAATTGACGACAACGATGTGCTCTTATTCTTGACATAAGATTTTGGACTTGGTATAAAATCAGTCGTTGCGTAAATGCATTTGGTTTTGTAAAATGATGTTATTTGCTTCTGAAAAAAAAAGCTACGATTTTCAAAAGTGTAGATTTCGTAAAAGTATGTATAGTTTTAGCTAAGGACGACTTGAAATATTATTTTAAATTAGAGAAAACAGTAGAAGTCAAAAATTTAAAATATTTTTTGGCAGTCATCTTAAAGTATTCTTGGATCTCTCACAATCGAAGAATTTAGTGAACGAAAAAAAAAAAATCTTCTCTAATCATACGAGTTTTAATCGTCTCTTCCACGAAGTCAGTACTTTGCCTAAAATTCGTTATTAGTATTGATAAAATAAGTTGGTAACGTCAATTTATGAATCTTTCGTAATTTCAATGTAGTGGTTTTCTTAAGTTTCTTCTTATACGAGTCTCATGACATAGAATATAATAGTTTATTTGAAGCAAAAATACAAACATTTTATGCGTAAAAGATATAATAGCGAATCCAAAGAAACCTTTATTTCATTTAAAAAAAAACGTCTTTTCACACGTCCCTCGCTAAGCCTTTCAATTATGAGGGCAATCTCATAGAAAATATCATTAACGATACAGTAATTGCTTGATTTAAGAAACAGTGTTTTACCATTATTTTGAATCTTAATATACTTTCATGCAATTACCTGAAAATATAATCACTTAAGTTAGACGGAAAATGGAATTTTTACATGAGACGAAGACATTTTTATGTTTTTAATTTCTACTCTCTGATTTGCCTCTTTTCATGAGTCTGTGTTGAGTGTGATATGTATTGTTTCAGAGACATTTTCTGTTCAAGAGTTTCTGATAAAAATAAAGTAATAATAATAATAATAATAATAATAATAATAATAATAATAATAATAATAATAATAATAATAATAATAATAATAACTTTCTCTAAAACTTAGGATTACATACAGATTCATTTCAGGGTTTACGGTTAAATGAAGGAAAACTCTCTGATGCTTCATCCCTCCCCCTCTCTGCTCAAGAAAAGAAATTAAGTTGAGGAAATTGTTTTTGCTTCTGATATTAAACAGTTTATAATATAGGGGAAAAAATCAGCTGTCCACTTTCGGTGTGCTTAGATTTGGAACTGAGCAAAAATATCTGCGAACCTCTAAATTGAAGACTACACGAATTTCACAAAAGAGATATAACAACTCACTTTCTCGAAACATCCAAAAAGATCTTACGCCACTCTTCCTCACACCCGATGACTTCATATTCACCCAGCAAAAAAGCAATAAAAATACCACCATGCCCCAACCTAAAGCCATCTCAAAAATGGCAGTTCATAGGAGTAAGCGCCTCGGAGATTTTTCACTGACCAAAATACAATGTCTGTACCTCCTCCAGGCGCTTTCCCAGCCAAAGACATCTTCCTCCAAACCGCGGTGTCATTCGACTCTAGTGAGATTTCCAAGCTGCCCCATAATAAGCTTGTTATATTCGGGTACGTTGCCCAGCGATATATATTCTCGGTTCCGGGGATTAGATAAGACCAGATGCAGTTTGATACTTGTCATGGCTTTCTCTCATCTTTTCTGAACCAGGGAAGCTTTGGACGCCAGAGAATTTGTTCTGATACTATTTTTTAAGTTCTTTTTTGTATTAAAAAGTCTTTGTGTGGAGATTATGTTTAGTATGCATTTTTTAAACCAGTATCTTTTTAAACCTTTTTTATGTGTTAGTAGCTTTTTTTATAAAACAAATTGAAAAGATTGCATGCTTGATGTCAAAATCAATGACTTTTCGTTTTTGTTTGAACATTACTCAGGGGTGCTATATTATCAATTATCGTACAAACAATTGCAAACAAAGCATTTCTTTTCGTCTTTAAATCAGTACTAAATTACTTTCAAAAATCCAGAGCTCAAAAATTAGCTCTAAAAGCTCCCTCTTTGTTGGTGGGAAGGAGAATCATGCTTTAAAGGACTGAACCTGCCACACAGGTTTTGAAATATGTTGTGAGTAAGCAAGTCAATTAAAAAAAAAAACAATTTTTAAATTTGTCCATTTTATGAGTATTATAATTTTGGCTTTTGTAATGTTTCATGTGTGGTTTCATTTCTAATTTTTGCTTCTTCTTGTTCTTTTCATTTTTGTAATCATAATTCAAATATAAAATATTTCGAGGTAATTTAGAGCTGCTATAGTTCTTGAATATTTACTGTAAATATAAAGATACTGTCCGTCCGTGAAAACCGTGCCTAGCACTCGGGAACCATTCCACTTAAAAAAGGGGTGATGGGCAGTGAATGGGAACTTTCCGAAGTTTTCAATTTAAAACTTGCATTTGCTATCCTTTTGACACATTCAACTAAATTATGTATTTGAAATTAATATAGTTCTATGTAGTTTCATACGGCTCAAAATGCTTCTTATTATTCTTCCCTTTACTGTTATCTTACCTGTCACCCCTATTTTCGTAAAATCAGAGAAGACCTGATGCATGCGTAAATACGTGGAAGGTTTTGCCTAAGAAAATCAGATATCACACAAACCAGGGTCCGCCGTACCTACCACAACTCGTGGTTTAACCGGGATAGGACCCTGAAGAGTGCTCTGTTATTTTTGGACCAGATCAAGGGCCGAGCAAACCCTTGGGCCTTCACCCCCAAAGGTATCGTTTCACTTGGAGGACTTTGTGACCACGACATTTTTAGCTTCCCCCAGCCACCATCAATCAAGACAATGGATCTTTGATCGGCTGGGATCGAACCCGGGTCCCTCCGGTCATGAGTCGGATGCCTTACCGATCGGGCTCCCACGGCCCAAGAAAATCAGACAGTATGACAGAAATGGCGTATTTATTTAGGCATTTATTTATTTATTTATTTTTATAAATATATGTTTCTGCGCATAGTTTTTGCTACGAAATAAGAGTGAAAATAAACTTATGTTGATTGATATCTTATGCAATAAGTTTTAATTAACATATTTTTACAAGCAAAATATTCAATATATTTTCAAAAAACCGAAATTTCGCCGGGTCAATTCATCTAAATTGCGGTAAGTCTCAAAGCCTCTTTTTCTTTGTACGTTTTTCCCCACCCGAACAGCGACACGTGTCACTTTGGCGAGAAAAATCCCTTTTGTGGTGATGTAAGAGGATTGATAGCCCAGGGTTTTTCACAGCGTTGTGGATTAACCTCCCCGTTCTTTGATTGCTGTACTTTTCGTTCTTTCCCCTACCCTTTTTTCCCTATTTCCCTTTTGGTAGAACTGTAATTAGTTTGGATCAAAAATATTTTTTTTTCAATCAGTTTTATTAGAAAGAAGAGTGGATCGGATGCTATCTAATCTCTTTCTTAGAAGTTTTTATTTTTTCTTTTGTTTTGTGGTTCAGAAAAAAAGTACTTGTGATAGATATCTGATGCGTACACGTTTTTTTTATTTCGTTTTTGGTGCAGATAGAAATATTGATGTGGTAGAAAATGTGTAGATTAGAAACGTGGATACACGGAATGGTAACCTTGATTTCTCATTTTGAAGTGTACTGAATTAATTGAAACAAATGTTTCATTGAAGTAGCGCTGAAATTCGACTGCAGTAACTCATTGATGTGTCCAGAGGCTTCAAATAAGGAAATTTTTTAATTAAATGGAAACAAAAGTGGCTTCATGGCCGATAGTTGTAGGAAAAATAGATAAGGAACTAAAGGAAACGTTATTGCGAAATTAAAATGTTTCATTAAACAGTGAAAATGTACATCAAATGAAATATACATGAAAAAATAAATAAATAATTATTTAATAAAAAAATGGTAGTTAATTCGTTATTGGTTGGAGAATAAACTTTAAGTTGTTATTTAGAATGAGTATGGCTTCAATTTTTTTGAAAAGCTCAGTGATAAGACGGATGAAACTGAAAAAATCAAAATCGAATCGACAGGTTTTAAAAAAGAAAAAAAATCCTAAAAGCGATTTTTTGAGAATTAGAAAAAAAAATGTTCGGAGATTCATCCAATATCTTCAAAAATTTTGCAGGAATTTGAGAGCTCAGTTAAGGATATTGTAGTATTATGAAAACGATTTGAATCTATCTAGAATTTTGAGAAATCTGAAAGAAGTTATTGGATTTATTTTCTTTGGTCTTTATTCCCTTCTTGAACCTGCCGATAAAATTATATGGAGTGAAAGAAATTAAAAGTTACTTTTTTAAGAAAAAGTCATTTTTATCAGCGATTTTTTTAGTTCACATGAGTTGATGCATAAAAGTATTAGTGTATCAAAGGAAGAAAGAGATAATCAATAGTAATAATAATAATTTGGGGTGACCTGCAAGCATCGGATTAGTTTTAAGTATAACATGGTTACTGGGACCAGGTAGAAAATAGCGAGTTGTTATTCGCGAAAGCTCTTATGCCAATTCAGTTTAAGCTGTCAGTTATTAGCAATTGTTAATTTTCCGGAGAGAAATTTGGGGATAACTGTGGCACTGATTCTCATGGCGGAGAAAAATTCACTGGTTAATTTCTGCGAACAACTCTTGTTTCAGTTTCGTTTTGCAAAAGCACGGTTATTAACAGTTGTGACTTTATCGAGGATAAGTTGGTGGGTGATTTTTAACAAAGACTTTTACTTCAGTTTCGCTTTTAGCAGAGCACTGTTATAATAATCGCAAGTTGAGAGGAGAAAAAGTTTTGGGTCAATTTCCGCGAAGAAGTTTTGCTCCGGTTTAGTTTTTACTAAAGCACTTTAGACAATCGTGGATTGATAGGAGAGAAAATTCTAGATTGCTGTTTGCGAGTTGCTCTTGTTTAGTTTAATTGTAGCACTGTAATAAACAATCCTGGCTAATTGAAGAATTACATAATAACTGCGCAATCACTCTCCAGTTAGGGGAGGTATATTCTTGCTTTTTGAGAATAACATTTATTCTCTGAGCTGTGAAACTTCCGTAGGGTAGATCGCAAGTTACTCGCGAACACAATAGTAGTTTATGATGGCTAGTAAGAACGTAGGAGACCAGTAAGCAAAGCTAGAAATTATTTAATATCTTTTCAGAAATGTTGTATGTTGTCCATCATGTTTTACAGAAACTTGAGTATAATTTATCCCTGAGCAGTAAAATCAACCGTAATTGAACCTCTATTTTGATAGGTTGACAGTCAATCTTATTTATTATTTTTGGGATTAAAAAAAGCTAATTACTCATGAATTTATTACTATTTAGCTGAAAAACCAAGCAGAACTTTGCAGCAATTTCTCATTTAGAGTTTTTTATAAGGAGAAAAATATACGTGAGAAATATTATCAATTGTAATTTAAACTTTCAATTATGCGTGTGAATGAGCATGGTGCCTTTCACCAATTCAATTTCCTTCACTGCATGCTAAAAATTTCATTTTGAGCTGAATGGTTATTTTTAAGGTTTTTATGCATACTTAAGCTTATGCATACTTAAAGTTCAAAAACTTTTCTTTTAAATTTTGAAATTTAAACTATGTGCTCTATTGATTATATTGCTTCTATTCCTTCACGTACCAGTTATATAAGCTGACTTAGTGCTAGTTTTGTGGCAAGAAAGGGCAATAAATTTAGGTTTTGAATGAATAGTTAGTAAAATTTTCCAAAGTTTTGAGAACTGACACTTTTGTTGCCCGGGTGCTATATTTTATTGACTAAAAATTTGATTACTTAGCTTTTGGAACTTCCTACACTTCGTCCTATCGACCCAGCTTCTTTTCAACTACTTTTAAAAATAAAAAATGCTTTTTTTTTCTGTTTTCGAAATTTGTTTAATTAACGTATGGTGTTCATTATATTGATAACATAAACTTTGCTTTAGGCACATAATTTACGCTTGAAAATACATTAAAATTAAAACTGGAAATGAGAACGGTGCAAAGATATTTGATTTATTTTCAAAATTAAATCTTTAAAAGAGAATTTCTTGAGTTTAGTTTAAAAAATTTATTTTTATGTAAGAAATTTAATTTTATAGGTACATTTAGCTTCCGTGCAGAGATAGCTTTGTGGCATTCAAGATTCTCATGTGGTATCCATTTGCAAATATATATATATATATATATATATATATATATATATATATATATATATATATATATATATATATATATATATATATATATATATATATATATCTGTGCTGCCAAAATATTTTGTGTTCATCCAGTTAATAATTATAATGAACATTCGTTTCATGTAAAAACTTTTATCATTGATTGATATGAATATTATTATTACATTGATTTTAAGCAAATGAAAATTGAACACAACTGCAGTAAATGGCATTGTCTCTTACAATCTACCTGGCAAAATTTCGGAATGATATTCCAAAAATAAAATTTTCGTTTAAAAACAAATTAAATGGCAATTAGAAAATTAACATGGTACAAAGATGTTTAAATCGTTTTAAAAATTAATCTTCATGAGTGAATATTTTGATTTCATTCAAAAGAAATCATTTCATGTAAGCAATTTTATTTAATGTGCAAATTCAGCTTTCTTGCGGTGATAGACTTGCGACAGGGAAGATTTCCTTGCTGTACTTATTTGTATAAGGAATCTTTTCTGCAATCAGAATAATTCGGTTTCAACCTATTTAAAGTCATTTCGGGGACTTTTTTCGATAAATTTGCCCCCCCTCCCACTAAATGTGGGAGGGGGCAAAGGACCTCCTCCTAAAACAAAAGCCAGCTGGATTTCAATAAATTTGGCAAATCTTCCCCTGGTTGACCCCTGTCCTTTTATAACGAATAGAGCTCTTTAACTACTATTTAGTACGAACGTTATTCCATTGATTTTAAGTAAATGCTAATTGAACACAACTGCAAAAAGTGACATTGTCTTTTGCAGTTACAAACATTTTGGTAATCTGGGAACTTTATATGACAAATCTTCAAAAATAACTTCCGTTTAAAAACAAATTAAAGTAGAAACATCATTTTGTAAGCAGGAGGACGTGGGTTCCATTCCCATCGGTACCCTGGGGGGGGGATTAAACCTCGTGGGTTCAATTCCCATCACCCTTCGTAAACCTGGACGATTCCTCCTTCTCGTTGTGTTAATAATCTCTCTTGTGTTGTCTTGTGATGTAAACAAAATAAAGAAAATAAATATAAATTCAACCTCTGAAGGAATTGGCACCCAAACTTTTCATCTTGTTTACTAGGGACACAACAACAACAAATTAAAAGGAAATTACGAAGTTAACATGGTACAAAGATATTTGAATCTTTTAAAAATTAAATCTTCTTGGGTGTTTTTTTTTCCCTTAAGAAATCATCTCATCTAAGAACTTAAATTTCATGTGTAAATTCAGTTTTCCTGCTGTGGTAGTCTTGCAGCAGTGAAGATCAATTTGTAGCATCTTTCTCTATCAATTTATTTATTTTTTTAAATGTTTATTTGCAGTCAAAATAGTTTGTATTCAACCTGTTTATTTCAAGTAAATTTCAATCAAACAGTCAATTAATGAAATAACGTATAGTATTTATTAATATAAATATTTTCCTATTGATTTTAAGCAAGCGCGAATCGAACACAATTTTAAAAAGTGACATCGACTTCTACAGTAGCAAACATTTTTATAATTTATCTGGGAAGATTATGCGACAAATCTCCAAACATAGTTTTGGTTTAAAGACTAGTTAAAGAGGAATTAGAAAGTTAACATGGCGTAAATATTTTTGGTTTACACATAGAGAATTATTTATTTGATTGTAAAGAAATCGTCTCATGTAAGAATTTCCATTTCTTGCGTAAAACTAACTTTCTCTATGGTAGTCTGACAGCAGAGAGATTTTCGTGATACTAAATCAAGTTTATTTCAAGTCATAATAATTTAGTAGCAAATAATAATAATAAACATTCTTATTAGGGGTGCGACATCGAAGGCAAAACATCGATGTTTCAAGACATAGATGTTTCGAAATAAAGACATTGATGGTATTGATACATCGACCAAAAAACATCGATGTCTTCAAGCATCGATGTTTCAAAACATCGATATTTTCTATAAAAATTACTTACACATTTAAACGTACAGTAATACAGCAACTCCTTAATACATTGCTCCTCTTTACATTACTCAATTAGATTTATCTTTTGTGTCCTGAAAAACATCAACCGTATGATATCGATTTTCAATAATAGAAAACTTTTAGTTAGATAGATTCTGCAACTGTTGATTAACTATAATTTTTATTTATCGCATATTTTTATGAAACTTTTTCTGTTGAAATGTAAAACACCATTATCGAAAAAAAATTCTAAAGCAAAATAAAAGTAACGATGTTTAAAAAAAGTTGACCGTAAATCATCGGTAAGTTAAAAAAAAAAAAAAAACTCTTTTAATACAATAGATATTGCAACTATTAAAAGATGAATCTTTTTTATTGCATATTTTTATTACTTTTTTTGAAGTGTAAAACAGACATCGAAGGAAAAAAACATCGAACGCGAAACAGTGATCATTAAAAGACATCGACCTTAAAACATCGATAGTAACCATCAAAAACGTCTTCTAACGAGATTGATAGTGTAACGGCTGATTAACGATATAACTTTTGGCCGCATATCTTGATGATTTTTTTGTTTTGCTGAAATATAAAACATTCACATAAAGAATAATAATGAAAAAAAAATGGCGAAAGCAAATTAGAAATGTTTTAGAAACATCGATAATAATCATAGAAAATATTTTCTAATGAGATTAATACTGAAACTTCTGATTAAGGAGGAAAACTTCTAAAAACGTCTGCATATCGCATAGTTCTATCAAGCTTTTTTTGTTGAATTATAAAACATCGACATCGAAAAAAACATCGAACCCAAAATATCGATGTTGGGAAAACATCGACCCTCAAACATCGATGGTAAAAACATCGATGTTTAAGCAAAAACATTGATGTTTCCAAAACATCGACATCGATGTCGCAGCCCTAATTCTTATAATATTTTACTTTTAAGACTTTGATACTTCCAGGGGAAAAAATCGAAAGCAATGCTAATTTAACTTGCATCCTTGAATTAGTTCATCAACACTTGCATTTCATAATCCACAAGCTGTTATCCGAAGGACACAGTCTCCCGCCAAAACCACCTAACCCCCATCTAACCATATTACCAAGATTCACCCCGCCTAATCCCAATCGGAAATTTCCGCACACCGCTCACGGAAATTCGAAAATCCCAGTGAAATTCCCCAGCCAGATACAATTCATCCTCCGCGTTCCATATTGTCTCGTGGCTGGGAGAGAGAGATCCCCCGCCAGCGGAAAAGGGGAGGTCATGGGGGGGAGGTCGCAGCGCCTGATCCCCACCCACGGCTTTCCCTTGACCAATCAGCGGCGAGCGGATCGTCCCTTGGGGAGTGCCCGGACGTCTGGAACGGACTCCGAGGCGACGTTCGAAAAGCTGCGGATGAAGCTGTTCCAGCAGGCGACGTCTTTTCTGCTTTTGGAGAGACCACACACTCCAAAGCTTAATGGAGTACTGTGGTGGCCAGCGGGGTTTTCTTTTAGTCATTTGTTTTGTTATTTTGGGGGTATTTCCTTGTACGATTAACTACTTTGATTTGGGGGCTTTATATTTGGTATACGAGTATTATTAGAGAACTGGTTTGTTAATCTTTCCAAGTTTTTTTTTATGTATAACCTGTAACAGCATGTCATCGAAAACCAAGGGCGGACCCAGAAATTTTTCAAGGAGGGGCGGGTTGATTTTTAACTTACCTCTAACTGCGTGTCTAATTCACAAATGTTTGGGAGAGAGAGGCTAACAAATTATTTCGATTTAAAACAATCAAATTATAGTGGCGAAGAGGGTGAGGCGGAAACTCCACGAATGTATTTCTTTCTTTTCCGCTGCCAAAGGTATTTCTAAAATTGCATTATAGAACTTCAACTTCCTAATAATTCTGAGGTAACGCATCGAACATCTCCTAACATTAACGGAGGTCATTAAAAACTTCGTTTTTTGGAATTTTAGTTTCGACTAATCACAGGAGGAAAGTCCCTGAATCTCACCCCTTCACTAACGTTACCAGAAATGGACTACACTGAAAAAAAATTCCCACAATTTTACAGTAAAAGTTACTGGCATCCATGTTGCCAGTAACTTTTACCTTAAAATATTTTTTACTGTAAAATTTTACAGAAGAGAAAACAAGAGTTAAAAAGCGCGAGATACGAACGACAAGGATCGAACCCAGGACCCAATTTTTACACACTGCTTGACTATCCATGGTACCAGATGAGACACATCAGAAGTTCGGAAATAGGGTGTTATCTGCATCTCACAGTGAGTCATGTAGTGATTAATTGGCGCTGCAATCGCAATTTTTATCGGTATAAATTCGCTGTAAAATTTTTCTGTACGGTAAACGCTACATTTTACAGTAACATTTACCATAAAAGCTTCCTGCATTTTTAACAATGTTTTAGAATTGAAGTCCTGAAAACGAAAGTATGTATACATACTTTCGTTTTCAGGACTTCAATTCTAAAACATTGCCGGAGCAAGGTTCCTCAAGGCAGATTCTTCTATTCAAGGCTTCAAGGGAGAGGCTATATAATCTTCACTCATTGTAGGATTTTAAGCCACATCAGTTGTACTGTTGCATTAATACCGGAAAAGAAAATGTTTATTTTAGCCAGGCGCGGATCCAGAGGGGGGGTCATGGGGGTCATGACCCCCCCTTAACAGATAAAATATAGCAAAAAATTGCATTTTTGGTACTTATATTACGAAAAATTTGTCAAAACCCCCCATTTTTGCCCAAAAATTGCACTTTGACCCCCCCTTTCCGAAAATGACCCCCTCCTTAGCCAGAAGCTGGATCCGCCCTTGATTTTGGCATGGTAATCTAGCATGAATAATGTTTCTTAAAGGTGCTTTTTAACCGACTTCAAAAAAGGAGGAAATTCTCAATTCAAAGCGTATGGTTTTTTTTTTTTTTCGCACATAACTTCTGATCTACTGAACCGATTTGGACGATTTTTTTAATCGATAGGAGATGGTATAACCTAGGTACCATGTACTCATATGAAGATATTTTTTCACTAGAAAAAAAAGTTATGATCGAAAAACTAAAATTTCATATTATTTAAAGCAATATGTGCTATCGTAAATCCTTACTTCAATGAGCGACCCGATGGTCAAGTGGTTAAACGCGGCCAGGTTGAAGTTCATGATGGAATGAGATCGAGTCCCATGTCTGCAAGGATTTTTTTGAACAGCTGCATGGTTTTTTTAACTATATTTTGATTATTTTAAGTGCATTTACACTAAAAAGAATGAAATAAAATATTTTTGGAAAAAAAATAGAACCGACTTCAGTTGGAAATTGCTCTAAAAAGTAAAAAATAATTTTTTTCCTTGAACACCATCGAAACTACTTTTAAACATAAGTTTTGAAGTCGGCGCAAAAACAATGTATAGAATCATACGCAACTACAATCAACTATAAATATAAATTTTAATGGACACATTTCATTGATTACCACACATTCATATAATAGTTCAAATATTCTGCTTTTAATTTTTAGTGGTTTCTCTGAAAAATGTTGGAAAAATATGGTTAAATGTCATTTTACCTATCGTTTTTGCGCCGACTTCAAAACTTATGTTTAAAAGTAGTTTCGATGGTGTTCGAAGAAAAAAATTACTTTTTACTTTTTAGAGCAATTTCCAACTGAAGTCGGTTCTACTTTTTTTTCGAAAAATATTTTATTGTCGTTGTTTCCTTGACACTTCATTAAACTACGAAAGTAAAGCATCGTATAATTTTCTTTTAAATCGGCAAAAAATAACAACGTGCCTGTTTGTCGAAATATTATCATTAAAAAATTTAATTTTTAGATTACTGCTGTCAAAGCCTGGTTCACGTAGTTATAAATTAATGGATTTCTAATGGAGCTCTGTGGTGCTCGTTTACTTTCTTTATCCACATTTATTTCTTATTTTCTGGACGTATATTTGTACGATTAACAGTTTAGAGTAGTCAAAAACTATTAAACACAATAAAAACAACAAATCAAAAGTTTCAGAAGCAAAGTAAATCTGATGTTGCTTAAATATAAAATTGTCATAATAGTACAAGACAAATTGACTTTAAAACTGCGGAAGTTTTAAGAGAATAAAGTTCTCCAAACTTTTTCAACAGCGAAATAACGAAAATCGTTAATTGGGGGACAACTCCTGACGCATCCAAAATAAATATATACTCAATTTGCTTTTAATGAGAAAGATTTTTTTATTCAGTGTTTCGCCAAAAAATGTACAATAAATTTCCTCCGAAGAATCTATTTTCCGAAATACCGGATTTAGTTTGTGCACTAGCCGCCTATGCGACATTTCCCTACCATTTATAGTTACATATATTTGTATTGCAGATTTCATTTTATTTTTGCACACTACATCGAGCTAATGGTGCGACATCGATGACGAAACATCGATGTTTCAAAACATCGATGTTAGAAATTAAAACATCGATGGTATTGACGCATCGACCAAGCAACATCGATGCGCTTCAAAACATCAATCTCTTTTCCAATCTTACTACTATTATATATGCGAAAGTTTGTATGGATGGATGTATGGATGTATGGATGTTTGTTCCTCTTTCACGCAAAAACTACTGAATGGATTTTAATGAGACTTTTACCATAATGTAGCTTACACATCAGAATAACATATAGGCTATAATTTACAACGATATTTGAAAAAGTTCGATTGGTAGGGCTCTTTTCATTCCAATTTAAGGTACATATTTCGCATAAATCTGCGAAGGCTTCCAACAAACTAATTCAGTATTTAGTGCATCATCTCAACTCCCTATAGATAGCTAGAATTGCATGCATCATTAATATTTTTCGCATTAAATTTTCAAGGCTTTTCTCAAGTCAAATCAAATTGTAATTTTTTTTCAGCTTCATTTTTAATATCCAGGCTTTTACATAGACATTGGAAACGCTCGCGCACCCGCTTTCTAACGAGCTTTTACCATGATTTGTATTTTAAAACATTCTGTAGTCTTAATTGTAGTAGAATAAGTCGAATATTTAACCTGGTTAATCTGTGCTTTGGATCCCTTTTCTCGCCAAACACGGATTTCGGTTTTGTCGCCATAGAAACGCCATTTTTGCGTAATGTCTCTCGGAGCTTTCAACTACGCGAGACAACAAGGAAAAACGTGCCAGTTGGCAACTTTTTGAAAGTGCGCCAAGCAGGGACCCAAAGCGCATTTTCACCTTTAACCTTAAGCAATGTGTTTTTTATTGTGCTTTGAAACGTGCAAATATTATTTTGTAGAATAAATTTATTCCTTTATTAGTTCACTGCATCAATTATTTTCGTGAGTTTTGTTTTCATGTGTTTTACAGTATCGGTAACGTAATCGCTTGAAGAGATTGGCAACTAATAAATGGATTAGGTTCATTATTTTCCAACTTGATGGAGCTTTAAATACAAATTAACGGCATTTCTTAGATTTGTTTCCATTGATTGGGCACTTTCTCGGTGTACTTTCAATTGGGTAGTTACTTAGTATCCAATTGAACAGGAATATTGTCAAATTTGTTGCAAGAAGATTTTAATGACTGAGATTCTCAGCGATTTTTTCAACTGGCACCAGTTTTTGTGCCAAAGACTAGGTAAAAATACTTTACTTCTTACACGACTTAACCAAAATAAAACGATTATTGTCTGATATTTATCGACTGTGGCAAAATCTTTATCATCGATATAATACTCCCACATTTGAAAAGTTCAGTGTTTTTCTTTTGTTGGCCGATTCCGTATGTATCCATTAGAAACCTTTTGAAAATTATGTCAAAACGTAAAGTAATCCGCATACTAAATTAATAAAATCCTTAAACAAGACTAACATTACCATTAATTTCCGTTTTTGCACAAAATATTGCCAAATGTTCCCATTAATTTCAAAATAATTTAGGACAAAAACTTTTTGCGTCATTTTATGGTCAGCAATTGTAACTCAGCATTTGACGACTATTTCTCTGTGACAAACATTAGTGATATAGTAATACTTAATGTATTTTCATAAAGTAGGGAAGGGAGCAAAATTATCCTAGGTATCCCAAAACAGTTACCGGCAAATTTTGCGACATTTTAGAAATCGTCAAAGCGGTGCGTTTTGAGTTCTATTTAGTTCAGGAAAAAACCCTAAGGTGAGTATAAATTGTTTCTCAATATTATTACTGACCCAGGCAACGCCGGGTATTTTTGCTAGTACTATGCATACATATTTGAATATACAGAAGCCTTTCGTTACGCGCTTCGTTATATCTCTCAGTCATATATATCGCGTTTTCTCTTTTTCTCCTGAAAAAAACATGCACCGTAAGACATCGATGATAGTTATAGGAAACTTTTCCCACAGAAATATATACTGCAACTGCTAATTAAAGGTTAACTTTATTTACATTATAGTTTAATGAGCTCCTTTTTTCTGCTGAAATAAAAAACAGCAACATCGAAATAAAGCATCAAACGTAAAACGATATATAAAATACATCGAACTCAAAACATCGGTGGTAAAAGACTTTTCTAACGAGATAGACACTATAACTGTTTATTAACGATGTAACTTTTTACCGCATCTTTTTATGAAAGGTTTTTACTGAAATATAAAACGTCGACATCGAGAAAAAGAAAAATAACTTCGAACGCAAAACAACGACGTTTTAAAAACATCGACAGTAGAACATGAATGGTAAATAAAGAAAACTTTTTCGAATGGTGTAGATACTGCAACTACTGGTTAACTATATAAATTTTTTGATAAGAATAATTATCAAAATTTTTATGAAATGATTATGTTAAAATTTAAAACATCGACACAAAAAAAAAAAAAAAAAAAATTTAACTGAAACTATCGATCGCAAAACATTGCTGGTAAAAACATTGCTGGATGTTTCCAAAACATCAACATCGATGTCGCCCCACTAAATCAAGCCAACGATCTACATTGCATTGTGCTGTTCTCAAATGCACGTAAATTACTGCTAAGGATGTAGAAATAACATCAATTAGGTCTTAATAAGATGTTAGACGGACAGTGAACAAATAATCATTTTGCAAAAGACTCAACCAAAAAAAACTCCTTTTTAATAAGCTATTTGTTGAAAATACTGCCATCACAGTTGCTTTTTATTTTTGCTGTTAAT
Organism: Uloborus plumipes; assembly: GCA_038373865.1. Classification (NCBI taxonomy): domain Eukaryota; kingdom Metazoa; phylum Arthropoda; class Arachnida; order Araneae; family Uloboridae; genus Uloborus; species Uloborus plumipes. Next base: position 45,251 of record JAXGGA010003591.1, read on the forward strand.
AAGCTTGTGTTTTTTTATTTTAATTCCGTGTTTCTTAATTTCCTGACAATTAACCGAGTAAATTAATTTTCTTCAACGCGCACAGATCCAGTTTCTCCTGCATTATCGAATTTCTTAAATTAATTATCCAGTTACGCATAGAGATTGCTCTAAGCTGTCTGTCAAGAAAATGAAAGGCTTAATAGCTGAATTAAGTGCATCAGTCATTAATTTTTGGTCAATCTATCAGAAATAATAGCTATCTTTTCGATTAAGTTTGCTTTATTTGCTTTTCTAGGTGTATTTACGTAAAACTGCACTCCGCTTTTATTGAGTATCGCTAATTTCGCCATAAAAGAGTTTTAAATGGCTGTATTTTATTAATTGCTAACATTTAACGTTTGATCTACATGCATATATGGGTTACTCAATCCCAGTACTATAAAAAAGGGGGGGGGAGCCTTACCTTGGGGTAGAAGGGGGAGGCACAAAGAGAGAGAGAGAGAGAGAGAAAGACGGTTTGAAATCAATTTACCCTACATATGCTTTTTTTTTTAAACCGTGCAAAACACTATTTAAGGAGACGATGTCACCCGTGTCCCTCCCCAACTGCAACGCTGTTCATTCCGTGGTGTATTTGGTTGTGAAATATTCCGTGCGTAACGCTCAATCTGAAAATGTTAATATTTTGTTTCACCGTAAAAAATGGAAACAACTAAATACATAAAAGTGGAAAATTATTTTTTAAAAAAACTGCATTATCTGTATTTTTACATCAATAAAAAAATATAATTGTTTTAAGAGTTAGCAGTACGTACTGGATATTTCACACCCAAATATATAGAGGTATAATAATGTTCTTTACTAATTGTAATAATTTAATGAACAAAGATTAACATGATGAATCAAATGCTTGTTTTACTGCATTAATAAAATACATATTCATAACATTTTTAATAAAACGTTCTCACGTGAGTAAATTTCAGTGTAAAACTCTTAAATGAGCTCTATGAATGTCAAGCACCACTAATTGCTCAAGCATTGAGCTCTCTATCACAGGATAATGTATTTTTTTAATTTTTTACCAAAAATATTAAAGAAAAAATAGTGTGCTGCGCAGAGGGGTAGCCAAGGAGTATTTGGAAAAAGCTATACCTCCCTCCTCTCCCCACTCCCTGACTCGGAAATTTTTCCTTTTTTTTTACTGTAGAAAACGAATTAACGAAGAATATAATGTGAGGGAGAGAGGGGGACTTTTTCAAGCCACGCACTGCGAGCAGAGGTCTATTGTACTATAGGAATATAATATAGATCTGCAAATTATATTTAGAAGTTACTACAAACTTATTTTGACGACAGTAATCTTAATCTATCTATGACAGTCAGTTGTGTTTCACATTAATGCGAAAATCCAAAGAAAAGAAAGAAAAACAATATTTAGGTGGCCCATTCATTACCATGACATAGTGGCCCATTCAGCCCCACCTAGACTTTTGGAGTACATTTAGGTTTCTTGAGTACATTGAATTTAGATAACATCAAAATACATTTTAAGATTAGTTTATAGATATGGAAAGACTAGCTTATACATATGTATGCAGTGAAATAGTTGGTACATTTTAGCTAGAAAATGTTTTACTAAAAAGGGAAAAACTTACTTTTCAGTCAGATTCTTGACCATGCCACTCTAGTATGAAAATGGCTCAGCTCAAACAAATGAAAATTGGATGATTTTAGTAGAACAACAACAAATAGCTACATCTATTGGTTGCATCAAAAAAAAATCATGCAAATACTTTTTCATATTTTGTTAGTGCCCCATTCATCACCATGGCCCATTCATTACCACTCTCCCCTATATCCTTTTACTAAAGCTGTTTCTCACAAGCTAAAAAGTCCTTCATCTTCAGAAAACCAGTTAGAGCCACTATTTGGACATCCGAGTTTATTTATTGACAGCTATTTTCAGACAAATCAGTCAAGCAACGATCCAGCATGGGTAGCCACGGAAAGTAATTTTTTTTTGCGAAAATTTCATAAATATTTTTCATAAAATTAAACTATTTTAAAATAATTTGCTTAAAATCGATCACGGATGCCTTCTGTAATGTTATTTTGCAAAAATAAAGTCACGTAAGGTCGTATCCCATAAACAAGATGTTAAATAACTTTAATAAATATGGCAACGGCGAACTATTTTAAGCCTAAAATGTATGTAAAACATTCCAAGTAAGAGTTTTAAGCACTTCACTTCACTTCACTTCACACTCTCCAGGGTCCCCCGTACCTACCACAGCTTCGTGGTTTAACCGGGATAGGGCCCTGAAGAGCGCTCTGTTCTTAATTTTGAACCAGAACCTAGGGTCGAGCAAACCCTAGGGCCCAGCACCCCCAGAGGTATCGTTTCACTTGGAGGACTTTGTGACCACAACATTTTTAACGCCTCCCAGCCACCATTAATCAAGGCGGTGGATCTTTGATCGGCTGGGTTTCGAACCCGGGTCCCTCCGGACACGAGTCCGATGCCTTACCGATCGGGCCACCACGGCCCAGAGTTTTAAGCAGATAAAAATTGAAAAAATTGTTAAAAAAAACTTGGGCATAAATGGATTAAATTCATCTTTCCCTCCGGAACTTTCCCCTGAATACGCCACTGGCTACAACTGAATCGTTTTTTTTTTTTTTTTTTTTTTCAGAAGCCCGTTAAGTGCCAAGCTCTAAGATTTCAAAAAAGTTTTTTATCATGACATTAAAACATTTTAATAATGATAACAATATTTTTAACTCAAAGGAATGCATATTTAGGTATATTTCTTTAATAAAAATATTTTAATGTTGCCTTTTTTAACAATTTAATATGCTGATACAGATGCATCCCAACGACCCTCCCACCGATCAATTGCTTGGTTTATCGGTTTTAATTTGCAGAGCTAGGCATGGCAAGTGAGTCGCTATGGACATGCAGTATCAGAATATGGCCGTTACTAGTATTTATTTTTAAAAACTATTACGTAAGCTCTAGGATATAGTGTGGAGTAATTAAGTGTTTGCTGGTACATACAGTGCAGCAGCACCACTGCGCAGAAAGTGTTGTTACAGATGTCCTTGTTCGTTTGGGTTACGTAGCTACTGTAACAATCATTCAATGCATTTTAAGGTTATATAGCACATACAAGAAATATAGAGGAATTTATTTAAAAGAAGATATATGAAATAGCATAAAAATGTTTGACTGATTTCTGAACTAAACGATTCAACTGAAGACCACAGTGCAAGAAGTGGAGCAATACGTTTCAATAAACCATACGTAGATACATAACGTAATACAGATTTGAAATGATTTAACATTAAATCCAAGCTAACAAATGTGAATTGCTAATACAATAAAGAGTAGTAGCCTTCACTTTACCTTTCTTCAATATTGAATCAAGTATATTTCATTCATATTGTTATAATTTAAATAAAACGGAGGTAAAATCTGAAGTCCGGTTCCATCTGGTGAAGATTTTAAATGATTTAATCAAAATTCTCTATCCACACCATTATGAAACTCTTCCTCGTTTGCAATCAAAAGTTTTCTACTTAATGAATAGAACGAAAAATTTGAACACTAATGTCCAACTTTAGCTCCAGCGATAAAAATTTCCCCAGAAACGGTGCTTCAGCCATAAAGAGGCGATGAGGCACTTTCTCTGCAAGTGGTGCAGTAATCTGTGTTTCGCTACTGCAAAGTTAAAGCAGTAATTTGTGTCATCGGAATTCATAGTTGGCGGACTTTAATGGAGATGGCCAGGCAGACAGATGACCTGCTTGGCCATTCCGGAGACGCTAAATGGCGTGGCAGTTAGAAATTTAAGCATGTGGGTTAAATCCAATTAAGTGACTGCCCTCAAATCTGGACATCAAGTTAGCCGAAGTGGCAGTAGGGTTAGATTGATTTGTAAAGGTGGAATTATGTAAAAGGGTAAATTGATTGTTGCTTTTATGTCACTTGTTTCAAACTCGATTTCCGGTGGTATAAAAGGCTCTAAGTGTATGGGTCGAATTCAATGGATTGCCCTAAAATCTGGACATAAATTTGCGAAAGCAGCAGTTAAGTTAGATTGATTTGTGAAGGAAAAATTACGTAAAATAGTATTGGTTGTTGCGTTTATATTTCTTGTTTTAAGCTCTTTCTTCAAGAGTTTGCGATGGTATAGGACGTTCTTTTAAGCTAATGGGTCAAACGGATAAATCCAATCAAGTGACTGCCCTCAAATCTGGATATCAAGTTCGCGAAAGAAAAGGTTGGGTTAGATTGATTTGAAAAGGTGAAATTATGTAAAAGGGTATTGATTGTTGCTTTTATGTCATTTGTTTCTAACTCGTTCTGCAAGAATTTCTTGGTGGTTTAAAAGCCTCTTTTAAGCTCTCGGATCAAACTCAATTGACTGCCCTAAAATCTGGACACAACGTTGCGGCAGCGGCAGTTGGGTTAGATTGATTTATAACGGCAAATTATGTAAAAGAGTATTGATTGCTTTTTATATCTCTTGTTTTAAGTTCTATCTTCAAGAATTTACAATGGTATAAAACGTTATTTTAAGAAAATGGGTAAAATTTAATTAAATAATTGCTCTCAAATCTGGACATCAAGTTCGCGGAAATATCAGTTTGATTAGATTTATTTGTAAAGGTGAAATTATGTAAAAGGTTACTTATTGATTGTTGCTTTTATGTCATTTGTTTTGAACTCGTTCTTCAAGAATTTCCGGTGATGTAAAAAGATCTTGAGTGTAATTGACAAATTCAATTGACTGCCCTAAAATCTGGACACAATGTTGTGGCATCGGCAGTTGGGCTAGATTGATTTGTAATGGGGAAATTAAGTAAACGAGTATTGATTGTTGCTTTTATATCTCTTGTTATAGGTTCTTTCTTCAAGAATTTACGATGGTATAAAACGTTCTCTTAAGCAAGTGGATTAAATCTTTTTAAATGATTGCTTTAAAACCAGGACAAGTTCGCAGAAGTTGCAATTGGGTTAGATATATTTGTAAAGGTTAAGTTAGTGAAAAAGAGTGTTGCTTTTATATCTTTTGTTTAAAGTTCTTTCTGCAAGATTGTTCGGTGGTATAAAACGTTCTTAAACATATTTGTCTAATACAATTAATAGCTGTCCTCAAATCTGTACTCCAAATCCGCTGAAGTAGCAGCTGTATTAGATTGATTTGCAATGGTGAAATTATCTGAAAAATTATAGATTGTTGCTTTTATGTCTTTTGTTTGAAACTCGTTTTTAAAGAATTTCCTGTTGTGTAAAACGTTCTTAAACATATGGGTCAAATACAATTAAATAACTACCCTGGACACCAAAATCACTGACTGTTGGGTTAGTTTGATTTGTATAAGAAAAATTACACAGAAGAATACTATAATTGCTGCATCTATGTCTTATGGTTTAAATTTAGTCTTCAAGAATTGCCGCAAAATTACGCATTACGTATTATAATTTTTATGTTAAAATCTTTTATTTTTATCTCTATCTTCAAGAATTGCAGCAAAATTATACAAAAAAGAATTATAATTGTTAAATTTATATCTTTTGTTTTAATCTCGCTCTTCAGTAATTAAAGCAAAATTATGCAAAAAAGTATTACAATTGTTACATTTAATGTGTTTTGTTTCAAGTTCGCTCTTCAAGGTTTTCTGCTGATATAAAACGTTCTCAATCATATGCTTTAAAAATCTCTATATATTATTTCTCTAAGCCGAATCCTATACCCGGTCGAAACTCGCTCATTTCTTTATCGAATTGCATGAAAATTTATGATTTTGAAGCTTATCCCGCGGGCTATTGACGAAAATTAGACCCACCCTCTAAAAAGTGTCGGTTCGTTTTTTATTCGAACTTCAATTTTTGTTCACAAAATTGACTCTATCTAGCGAAATAATTGTCGTATCGTCTCCATTTTGGTTTCATTCGAAAGATTAAAAAAAATGCGTTCTTTAGAACGTTTCTTCGCTAGCGCCGCGTTACGACAATCTCGAAAATACACGTTTAAGCGACTTATAAGCGATTGAAGTTTGAAAAAGTTAAATTTTTTGCTCAACGGTTAAAATCGTTTTACCATTGTTGTTCAAATCAATTTTAAATGCGACATTTCAAGCCAAGGCTTAGCTCGGTAAACCTTAATTGCAACTTTTATTGTTTCAAAATACTATGGTAGTTTTGCGATAACGTTAGTATTCAGTTTAGTAGTAGCCTTGGGTATTTGATTTTAATATAGGGTATCACTTTTGTAGTAGTTGTAAAAGTGAACGTGTCTTTGATCTCTTTGAAAAGTTGTCAGAACGACGGCAGTAGATGGCGATGTTGTGCAAATGAAGCCAATAAAAATTGTCGTATTAAATTTTAAGTTTAGAGTTTTTTTTTTTTTTTTTTTTTTTTTTTTTTTTTTTTTGCGGAATTCCGCACGGGTCACCTAGTATTAATTGAATACCTTCAAATTTGAACATAAACATCGGAGAAATGGATTTTTTTAAAATAAGCTTTTTAAAAAGATTATTGATATGCTTTTATATTTTTTGTTTTAAACTCGTTTACCAAGAATTTCTGATGATACAAAACATTCGTAGGCATGTGGGTTAAATCCGATTAAATGACTGCTATGGACATAGAGCTTAGAGATGTAACATTTAGGTTATTGATTTTCCAGGATAGAATTACACTAAAGAAGAAAAAGCATTAATTGTTGCTCTCATATCTTTTGTTTAAGCTCGTTTTTCAAGAATTTCCGGCGGTGTAAAACGTTCTACTGAAACTTTTGTCCTATCTATTGCATGTAAATTGCTTTTTTTCTGGATAATTTTCGTGTTTTTACAAATAATTAAAGTCGTCGCACATTAAAAATCGAAGTAAGTAATATGATTTTTATTATCATGCTAAAAATTCATACTAAGACTCTAAAGCAAAAAAAAAATCAAAGTGGTTTTTCCGGTAAATGCTCTTTGGTACAAAAATTGCTTAAAATCGTTAAATAAAATTTTTTGCATTAAGTAGAAGTTTTAAGTAAAGCACTTTGAGTAATTTAAGATTTAAAATGAATGATCTTACTCCAAAAATCGAAAAAATGACGAAAACAAGACTTTTTGAATTAAACTTGGTTTTTTCCTCACAAAAGAAAGGAATTCACAAGACATAATTTTTTTATATAATAATAATAGTAGTAAAGTGTTATTAAGTCTGAATATTAATGCAATCACTAACCATAAATTTTCCATATCAATTAGAAATTTTATTTTGTCAAAAAAAAAAAAAATATATATATATATATATACTAGCAAAAATACCCGGCGTTGCCTGGGCCAGTAAAAATATTGAGAAACAATTTATAATCGCCTTTTTTTTTCCTAAACTAAAAGAACTCAAAACGTACCGCTTTGACGATTTAAAATGTCGCTAAATTTGCGGTAACTGTTTTGGGATACCTAGGATAACTTTGCTCCTCTCCCTACTTTATGAAAATATGCTTAGGTATTATAAAGTCAGTAATTTTTGTCAAAGAAAAATTGTCATTTAATGCTGAGAAAATATTACTGACCATGAAATGACGCTAAAAGTTTTTGTCCTAAGTGATTTCGAAATTAGTAGGGAGCATTTGACAATTATTTGTGCGAAAAACACAATTTAATGGTAGTTTTAGTTTTGGGGTTTGATTAATTTCGTATGCGGATTACTTTACGCTTTGACGTAAGTTTTAAAAGTTTATTAATGACAACGTACGGAATCGGCCAAAAAAAAAACCCTGAACTTTTCTTCAACTGTGGGAATATTATCTCGATGATTAAGATTTTGGCGCAGTTTACAAATATCAGACAACAATCGTTTTATTTTAGTTATATCGTGTAAGAAGCAAAGTATTATTACATAGTCTTTGGCGCCAAAACTGGCGTCCGTTGAAAAATTACCCATAATCTTAGTTATAATATTCTTTCAACAAATTCGGCAAGATACCTGTTCGATTGGATTCTAAGTGACCAATTGTAAGTACCCGCCCAGTCAGCGCAAACAAATTTTTAAAAATACCGTAAAATTGTATTTTTTATCCGTTACCCGATTAAGCAGGACCGACAAATTTACGAAACTTGTGAAAATAATTGATGCAGTGAACAATTTACTAATAAAGGAATACAATTTATTCTAAAAAAATAATATTTTCACGCAGCAATGCACATTAAGAAACCCATTGCTTAAGGATAAATATTCTGCTTACACAACTAAGACTACAAAACGTTTTAAATACAAATCCTGGTAAAAGCCTGGATATTCCCCATGAAGCTGGAAAAAAAACCTTCATGATTTGACTTGAGAAAAGATTTGAACATGAAATACGGAAAGAAGAAATGATGCTCGCAATTTTAGCTTGCGACAGGGAGTTGAGATGATACACTAAATACTGAATTAGTTTGTTGGAAGCCTTCGCGGATTTATGCGAAAAATGTGCTTAAATTGGAATGAAAAAAGCGCTACTGATCGAACTTTTTCGAATATCGTTAAAATTTATAGCCTATGTGTTATTCTGATGTGTAAGCTACATTATGGTAAAAGTTTCATTAAAATCCATTCAGTAGTTTTTGCGTGAAAGAGGAACAAACATCCATACATCCATACAAACTTTCGCATATATAATAGTAGTATATATATATATATATATATATATATATATATATATATATATATATATATATATATATATATATATATATATATATATATATATAAACTTCCAGGAAAAAACCTTTTCATGTCAGTCCAATATTAAACAGAGTCACTAAACGGAAATGTCTGAGTTTTAAATTAATATGTCTGGAAATTAATATTTTTCTCATAGTGTGCCTGCGGTAACTTGATACTTGGCCTTGGAAGAGCTTATTTTTGTTTATATTGACCGAGGAAAAACTCTTTGACTGGCACAACGCCAGTACATATTACTGCGACGTTAATCAACCATCCTCAACATCAATGTTTTTTACTGGTAAAACGAAAGCTTTCGGAATTGATTTTTCTCTTGCAAACATTTATTTGCATTTCTCTTCTGATGCAAAACTGGTGTCGTTAAATAAAACGGTAAGAACAATTTGTTTGGCTAGACTAAGTTAAATCTCAAAAAAATGTATTTAGCAAAAATCGAAAAACTTGATAAGTGCTACGTACGATTTCATGATTTAATTAAAATTATTTTCAGCGCGGTAAATAAATTTTCAATTAATTTGTAGCACACTCGAGATTCCTTAAAAAAATTAAATACTTTGTAGCTAATCCGTTAAGACGTCTTTTTTGTGGACCCTGAGAGTGATTTCCCTCTTTCATGCGCTTCCATAATACATTTTGTAAAAAGTTTTAAAACTTTTTTAATTGAAAAAAAAAAAAAAAACACTTGTCTTTTTTTTTTAAAATAAGGGATGGTAACTAAAATGAAACAGAATCAAAAAGCAAAAGCACAAAAAATATGGTAATTTCGTTGAAAATATTGGCAAAAATCAATTACAGCGCAACCTCCTTTAGAGGACACCTCCGAATAATGAACACCTTTATTTAAGGGACACTTTTTCTATTCCCAGTCAGTTCCAATAGAGGCCTCCATGTATTTACCTTTGAATAAGGGACACTCTATTTAACGGACAGCTACAGAGAAAAATTAAAAAACTTCATGAATAAATGCATAAGAAATATTGAATTTACAGAAGATCAAAGTTATTTTTTTGACTAAAAATCAACTGGTAAAAGATTGCCTGACATCGACATTCAAGGGAAAAAGTATGTATTTTAAAATTCTTGCTGAGATTTTAGAGTCATATTTTTTTTTTTTCTATTTATTCATATGTGTTCAGCCGGTGGATAGTGCTTATGAGAAACTTTTTACAGAAAACTTAATATGAAACCATCCCATTATTTACGTAGTATTGCATTGTAAATTATATGACATAAAGGAAATCCACATAACAAATAACTTCAAATTATTTTTTAAAAATTACGAAACTTCGATTTTACGCAATTTTTGATTAAATTTAATTCTTGAAATAATCTATTTTTGAATAAGAATGATTCTGAATTTATCTAGTATATGTAAAACATATTCAATAAGTCTTAAATGTAAATAGTTTATGCTTATTATATGATGCTATACTGTGTTAAGTACATGGTATGTATCAATTCATACACCTCCGAATAAGGGACAAAAAATCCAGTCCACCTAGTGTCCCTTATTGAGAGGTTCTACTGTAAATGAATCTCAATAAAATTTAAAAAATAAAAACCTTAAAGTTGGTTTTCAATATGGAGGCATTGCGTGTTAGTTAGTCCGTGTGTCTGTTGGTCTGTCTACCCAATCATCCTCAAATATTTTTTTAAAGAAATTGCAGTTTTCGGAAAAAACATTATTTCTACTCTAAATTTCTCTACCAGGGCACAGTTTCGTACTTCTCTCTTTGATTTGAATGAATTTTAATCAGTTTTTGAGGATTATTTAAAAATAAACTTTTTATGGAAATTATTAAAAATTCTTTGCACTAAAATGAAAATAAAAGAAAAGAAAAGAGAAAAACTACGTAGAAAAAATAGATGTCAAGAAAATTTTGAAAATTGATTTTATTTTGTGCTTTAAGGGCCCTGCTCCATATCAGCAGAAAACGCGAGCGAAACCGAGGGCAGAAACCGAAAATCCGGGTACTTTCCATAGGAATACTATTTCATCCATTTTACGTTTCTGCTTTATTTTTCTGCTTTACGTCAATGTGAAGCAGGGCCCTAAGTCGGTTTTTCGTTTTCTTCATACAGTATTTTACTAATAAACACCTTATAAGTACTACTTAAACAGGTAAAATTTGGTTTGGACATGTTTTATCTGAATGAATTATTTATTTAAACTATGTGTATAATAGAATTGTTCCATTTAAGTCAAAACCTTTCTGATTTTTTTAAAAGTTTCAAAAATAATTCATATCTGCTGGATAAACAAAACAAGGAGGGAGTGCGAGATAAAACTGAATGTGTATTTAAATTGAATGCGTATTTATTGCAATTGATTTTTCTTACTTGCTTTTTACTAGACATACTGGTTTACAAATATTGATCACAAAGGATTCGAACTTCAACTTCGAAATATTTCCGGGGGATGACACCAAACCTTCTACCCCAACTTCATTAAAACTCGTATAATATTGCATTTTCAGAACTTCAATATCGAAAAGTACCGGCGAGGAATCCCCCAAGGGATGGACGTTAGCCCCCATCGCCTCACCACTGTATCCGTCCCTGGTGCGGAAGAAAGAAAAACAGGACAATTCAATTTATTTTCAACTAGTTGTAGTCAGCATACCGCAGGTGGTGCAGTTTCTCTCAAAAACGGAAAGTGATTTTTCTCTACTAATAATAAAGCTGAAGGTGGGTCTGTCTTTCTTTCTTTCTGTCTGTCTGTCTGTCTGTCACGCGGGTAGCGCCAAAACCGTTTGGTTGATTTTAATGCCACTTGGCACAAAATTAGTTTGTAGCATGTAGTTTTGCACCTCGAAGCGATTTTTCGAAAATTCCATTTCGTTCTTTTTCTATTCGAATTCTTAGCGGAAATTCGATAAAATAAGGAAGAAATATTTCATACACATTTTCAAGTCTTATGTCATTCGAAAGCTTGAAATTTTCTGCACAAAATGAAGTTTTTTCGAAGTTTCTACGATCCTCAGGAGAGTTGTAACAATTGTTTTTAGAATCCCGGAATTCAAGGCTTACCTTCAGTAAAGCAAGCCAAACGATTCTAAAATGGTTGAGCTCTAGAATAAAATTTGTTTGAAAAGAGAGATAAAATGAATTATTTTATCAACGGAAATCAACTTTTCATGTTGTTACTATGGTTACGTGTTCATACTTATTTTTGTTTCGTTCTTTTTCCAGCGTTGCCAGACGTAGTATTTTTGATTCTACGGTAGTATTTTTTCGGCCCAAATAAGGAGCGTAGTATTTTTCTGGCAACCCTGTTTCCAATATACTAATGACTTAATTAAAAGATTTGGCGGATTTTTTTTTTTTTTTCATTTTCATAGCTTTCGCATTTTAGCAACATTGATTTCGGCAACGTTTGGAAATAGTAGTATTTTGTAATATTTTTTTTAGAGGAGGCGTAGTATTTTTTTGTTCCAATTCTCTGGCAACCCTGTCTTTTTCCCAGTGAAGATGCTTTGGGACCCTGCTTGGCGCGTTTTCAAAAAGTCAACTACGCAAAATAGCCGGGATTACCACGCTTGGCGCGCCTATCGCCTATTTAGCGAGAAAAGGGTACCTAAAGCACATATTAACCAAATATCGTATCAATTGCGATATTGCATCGTTCTTTTTAAAGTGTTTCATTTCGGAAAATGTATTGTTTTGTTTTTTAAGCTAGGAAAGAAAACTTTCTTCTTCTTTTAAACTTTGGTAAGATTTCTGTTGGTTTCTGTTATCAACAAAATTGTTCTTATTTTCTCTTTTGGCTTATTTTTGTGCATCTCCCTTGGGGTTGCATTCGAATGTTCCAAGGGGGTGTTTTACCCCATTTATCGGGTAAATCAGTGTTTTCAATGCAAGGTGATATGAATTGGTTAACAAAAGTGATATGAATTGGCGCGACCACTTGGCGATATATCGCCAAGCTTTTGATCGCCAAGTGTTTGACGCCAATTTGGCGAATTTTTTTTTTTATTTATGTTCAATTTGGCGCTGTTGGCGATATTTTGCGAAAAATCGACTGAATGATGTTAAAATCGACGATATTTAGGAGATTAATCATTGTAAAACATTTTTTTGCATTGTTTCGTAGCAAACTAGGGATACAAATGTTTGAATTGTTATCTTGCTCACTCCAAGCACTACTTTAGCACTTAAGGCATCTACTAAGAAATATTTACACGTAAAATTAAGTAGTGTGGGGTCCATATCAGAACTTTATATCATACTTTGAAGGAATTATAGTTGAATAAAACTAAAATAGAGCATTTTTTCTGCTATATCAATTATTTTACAAATGAACTTTTAATTTTATACCACGGGCAAAGCCGTGCGGGTACCGCTAGTATTGAATATAGTGCGATGTTGTTGAATATACAATGCTCGTTTTTCTCCGCTTAGTAAAAATAGTCTGGCTCTTGAAAATAAATGCTTGACCTTGGATGAGCTCACTTATATTTAGGATGAAAACGGAGAAATTATTAGTGTCGCCGCACCAATAAACTTTATCGTTAACCCCAAAACCATCCTTATCGAGTCCCATTTTAACTAATAGAAGCGTTCAAGTTTCAGTCCAACGAAAGTCGATTTATCAAAGACAGACTACACAAGAGTAAAGCAAAAGATTTTCCAATTAACGCCCTCTGAATTTTGTTTATATTCATTGCAAATGCAATTCACAAAATATACTGAAAAACGTATGAATTCGAACGACATAATTGTTGATGTGTTCAAAACATTAGAATTTGAAATATGTTGCAATAGTAAATCATCTGCTTTAAATTCTTCATTTAAAATTGTAGCTTTGTAATAGTTTTTAAATACTAAATGCCTGTTATTATTGTTGCATAGTGGAGGGCTAAACTCTCGGAAAAGACAAATTGACGCACGCAAATTTTTTAAGTTAAAATGTGCCGTGGTATATTTGTCAAATCAAGATAGTTCAGGAAATCAGTAAGTCAATTCAGAATTGTCAATTATCAAAAATTGACAATTTCGTATTGATTTATTACTGTATCTAAAAACTTATACATTCGCTCCACCCGGTATTTCGTTTTGATTGCTGGCCATTGTATTTTGACTACAGTCGAGCCCGCTTATTAGAACATCGGTTAAAGGAATATCCCGCTTAATATAATAAATTTTCAGTGCACCAAACCTTAGTAATGCATAATTTTTATCCCGGATAATGGAATATCCCGCTTATTAGAATATATTTTCATGTCAAAATGGCTATTCCATTAAGCGGGATCTACTGTACTAATATAGCACGATCACTGAGCTACAGATTATTTGGTAAAACTATTAAATAGTTAGGATCACGTGGTGAATCAATTCAAATAGCCTGTAACTTTGCGCTTATTTAGTTTTTCATTTGCGTTTGCTTTACGAAGCATCGAAACATATAAAATCAGGTTGTAACAATTTAATAAAGTGCCGTATTATCATTTTACCGGTTTTACCATACCTATATTGTTTCTTTTCAAACTTTCTCGTAAGAGACAAAGAGCTCAAGTTCGATGACACATATTATTTGAAGCTCTCCCCCCACAAATTACTACGTTTTTCATAACCTTTTCTATTTAGTACATCCCCCCCCCCGGTAGATTTTTCTTTTAATTTATTACCTTAATTTGCAATTTTCCTCAGAAATTATCGAACGTTTTAAAGAATGATGAAGATAAACAATATTTTATGATTTATGAAGTACATTCGTTGATTGTTGGAGAAATCTCAGCATGCATACACATTGAACCATAAAATATACATTCTAAAAATAAATTGAATTCAAGATTGCCGTATTAAACACTTCTCGTGTCAAACGTTTTCAACATACAAACCCCGTTTCTAAACATTTTTTTTTTCAAAATAATAAGAGTATGTGTTTTTAAAAACACATAGGGCCCTGCTCCACATTGACGTAAAGCAGAAAAATAAAGCAGAAGCGTAAAATGGAGCAAATAGTGTTCCTATGGAAAGTACTCGGATTTTCAGTTTCGGCCTTCAGTTTCGGTCGCGTTTTACGCTGATGTGGAGCAGGGCCCATACTCTTATTATTTTGAAAAAAAAAAAAAAAATGTTTAGAAATAATTCGTTATACAATACTAATAATTTCGTTCACATATTTGTAAACATAAACGTCACTTCATATATAAAGTGTACACATATTAGTAACATGCTTGCTTATTCATTTGATCTGTTTAAAATTGGTTGTAATGCAAAGCGTTTTTTTCCCCCCAATAAAAACTTTACTGAACAGATATTGTTAAACCAGCCATAAACTTGATTCTTAGCCGAAAATGTTTTTCCAATAAATCACTTAAACATTTTAAGTAGCCATAAAAGGTGTGTTAATGCTTACTCATGGCAATGTTTCTCCTACTCGCATATTATATTGAAATATATCCAACGAAGCTTAGTTAAATGATTTTTGAGTTTAACAATTTTACCTTTTTAAGCCACTCATATTAAGCGAATTTTGTCGTCCTACTTAATTAAAAAGTTTCTGAACTCGGAATTTCCGCTACATCTTATACTAGATATTCACATTTCTCTTAAGCATCGTAATTAAAGACAGAGAGATATTAAATTTGTATTTTAAAAATTTAATATTCGAAAAAATGTATTAATTAATAAAATTAATTAAAAAAATCTGAAATTAAGAGCAAGAATCTGAGAGAGTGTCACGCCTGTGATTCATGACCTCTCAGATTTTCTCCCAAAAATCACCAAATGTTTATTATCTTAATGAAAGACCAAATCCAGAATGTTTTGCTCTAAAGTTGAGTTGTTTAGTTTTTATGAACCCCTAAAGATAAAGGTGCGGCATCAAAAATTAAGCGGATTTTCAAGACATGGAAGTTGCAGTGAGCCAAAACTCTTACCAGGAACTGTTTAACTCCAATTTTCTTTTTGTATATGGAATATAGAAGGTTGAAACTTTACAAAATGAATGTTAAATCTGTGGTAAGTTGTTGCCGTAAGGTCAGTGAAGGCCCTCAAAACCAGTGGTCAGAAGTAGCGCGCTACAAGTAGCGAAACTACTGTAGTAGCTACATTTTTTAGTAGTTTGTAGTGTAGCGCACTACTTTTTTAAAAAAATAGAGTAGCGAGTAGCGCGATACAAAAAAATAGTGGTTTGTAGCGATTTCTGAAAACTACTTTTAAATTAAAAAAATAAATAAATAAATGAAGAAAATTAGAAAAAAAAGAGAGCGAAGGAAAAAAAACAAGGTTTTTCTTGTAGCGAATATTTGTAAAAATTGTAAAAAAAATCTAAAAAGGATAAATTTTAGCAAAAAAAGAAAGGAAAAGTAACAAATAAATTCAAAGACAATTCCTATTTTTATTCCATATTCGAATGAGGTAATTTTTTCATCTAAACCACTTTTCGAACTTTTTCGGTCGATCTTCAATCGGTGTATTCTTGTTATTTATTTATTTTTTAAAAAGTAGCGAAGTAGCTACTACATTTCAAAAGTAGTGTAGCGCGCTACATTAAAAAAAAGTAGTTGTAGCTGTAGTTAACTACATTTATAAGAAAGTAGTTGTAGTTGTTAATAAAATCATTTGAGCCACTCGTGTATAAAATGAAAATAAAACCAGGTTATTCAATGAAAAGTAATATTAATCAGTGCGTAAAAAAGACTAGTATTATGAATTCAGTAGGATAGGAGAAAAAGAGGCGGAAGGAGTGAATTTTAAAAGTGCTTAAAAATTATCAGAAGCTTATGGTTTTTAATGATACTTCGAGTTGTAGTTAATAAAACCTATTTTCCTGAATGCCAAATGAAAGTAAAATTATTTCGATTTATTCAAATGAAACTTACAACAAGAAAGAAAAAAAATAAATAAAATAATAGACAAGAAATGTTAAATTTGATTCGTATAACAGTGCTATAAAAGTATTGGGTTGATTCAAGATAAATTAATATCAAGACACATTATTAATAGATTAAAAAACTTTTTAAGAAAGTGTATTGCTCTATTTTATGTGTTTCCTGCTATAAATGATGAAAACATTTATGCATTTTTTATTAATGAAATTAAAACCTTTTTAACTTAAACTCATTTACATTAATACTTTGCAATTAATTTATGTCAGATGATTGAAACAAATTTACATTAGATTATTGAACCTAATTTTCATTACAACCTTGAAACTAATTTTCATTGGAAGGTAATTTTATAATGAAATGTCAGTTTTGAATGATGAAAGAATAAAAACTTTCCTTTGCGATTGCTTGAAATACAAAAAGACTGATTTTTCTCATTGAGCAAAAATTTAAAGCATTACATGAAGTTTTAAAATAAAAAGCCCAAGAATAGAACATTTTAGGAAAATGTTTATTTAAGTCAATACACAGTATTTTTAAAACTTCTATTGAAAGGGTTTGCTCTGTACCTTCAGTTTTGCATAGTAAAAATATTTAAACATTTTCCCCCTTGTGCAGGTTTTCATTTTGATTTATTTAATACTAATTTGCATCAGACATACAAATAACATAAACATCAGAAGAAAAATAATAATATGAAGAATTAATGATTAGTTAAATGATTAATATAAAAAATTAATAAAATTATTTTCATACAACTTGTATCATTAAAGCAATTTAATTTCAACTAGAATTTTGGTATGTGATGAACAAAATATTTTCAACATTCTTGCGTTTTGTCTAAATAAATCAGAAAAGCACTTAAGCATCTTTTCTTTTTCAGCAACTTAAAAGGAAGATACTTAGATTTATTGAATATAGTTTAAAATAATAGATCAGAACAAAGAGCAAAGGGCGAACATTATCTTAAAGAAGGATGCAAGTGCTTTATTATTCTCACCTCATGAAGTAATTACCGGGAATATAAATGCAAAAAGTAAACAGAATATTTTCTAAACTTTTTTTTGAAAGGGAATAGTTGAGGTGGTAGTTATAAATAATAAAAGCATTAACTCACTCTTACTGTAAAAAAAAAAATGTAAAAGGAAAAAATAGACAAACTTTGGAGCATATTTTCTCGTATCTAGGATCTGATGAAAGCATTTTAAAATATTTTTTCTTGGTTGTGAAACAAATTTTGCAGCGTTTTTCTCGCACATAAAAGTAAGTAAAAGTTATTTGGCACATTTATTTCTTGCGTATGTAAATAAAGAAACCACTTGGGATAAATGAGAAGAAACTTAAACAACCTTTTAAAATTTGGAAAGTTCGGAAAGGAAGCAAAGCACTTTGCCCATGTGTTTTCTAAACTCATTTCACCGATTCGATTTGTCTTGCACGAAATTTTAATAAACAAACGAAAACATTTTTAAAGTGTTATATCATTTTATCTTAAAAAATATAAATAATAAGGTACCGAATATAAATGAAATAAATGCTGTAATGAATTAAGAAGAAACTTTAATCAAGTTTTAAAATGTTGAAAGTTTGGAAAGAGGAAAAACTTTTCCATTTGTTTTTAAAAGTCAGTCTACGAATGCAATTAGTCGACTTGACATTTTAAAAAAGAAAGGAAAACATTTTAAAGTATTACGTTATTCAATCTTAAAAAATTAAAGCAACCAACGTATTGAATATAAATGAAATAAATGCTGTAATGAATACGAATTTGAGACAACACAGAAAGTAAAACAAAGACAAAAGTAATAAAATCCAATTGGTTCTTACCTTCCCTGGACCTTTTCGGGGTGACAACTCGGAAAGCGGAGCCCATTTCTCGGAAGTTCAAAGGACCGTCCTTGATGCCTAGGATAGCCGGACCTTCCGTCATAGCGCCGGCCGGACTGCCGAATCACCGCCGCCCATGGTCGGACAATCGAAGGGCCGAAGATGTCACAAACCGCGATGAGCAGTTGTTGTAAATGCCCATATGACACGAAGATATTGAGGAGAGGGGGGTCAGAATCTTAGATATTTAGACTTGGAATCAATAAAAAAAAAAATACCGATCATCTCAAAAATAGAAGTTGGGATAGTAAATTGGGCCTCTCCTGCTGAAAATACTCTGCAGAAAAAGTAGAAATAAAATATTTTTTTTTGAAGTTTTTTTAAAAAGATTTCTGCAGAATTTTAGAGAACAGAAAAAATCTGCATTTAGTCTTCAGTATAATCTGCAGAAAATCAAAATTTTTTTTTCTGTTAGTTTTCCCTAAATAGTCTGCAGATTTTTTTGAAGCATGTTCCAAATATGCTTACATTTTCCACAAAATTTTAAAAGCTTTTCAGCAGATTTTTTTTTTGGTTCGCTGGGTCCGTCGAATTATTATAATGATTCTCCAAGGCCCCCAGAGCGCAGCCGATGTGTTTCCTCCACCAATAACTCCCGCGTTTTTACGGGCGGACATTGCGCGCGTGCCGCCTAGCGGTCGCAGCGCCGCGGGGCGGTCGGCGGAGGAAGTATAATTCCGAAGAGGGGGGGGGG
Source organism: Uloborus plumipes (assembly GCA_038373865.1). NCBI lineage: Eukaryota > Metazoa > Arthropoda > Arachnida > Araneae > Uloboridae > Uloborus > Uloborus plumipes. The sequence continues at coordinate 64,383 of JAXGGA010003591.1, forward strand.
AGAATGCGGGGTCCGAGAGGGACACGCCCCCTTTTCCCGAGATGAGAGGTGGACTGGGAGTGCGCTTAAATTGAGTGATTTCCACGCTCGCCTCTTCTCTCTGTTTTGAAAACTTCACAGAGATCAGGGAGGCGGTGGCGGAGTAGAGATTTGGGAGGCTGGAGAGTTCTCGATTCCGTTCTCTCGCTCTTTGTTTTAGTTCCTTGCTTCTTTTTCTTTTTGGAGAGATTTTTGGAGAGGGTGAGATAAATTTGGTAAAGGAGGGATTGGAAAAGCATTGATAAGTGGTATTGAGGCATATTGGTGATTGATTCGAAAACCAGAGAAAGAGAATAGATCAAAATTCAAAACAAGAAAATGACAAATACATATATGGGCTCTTAGGATATTTTCTTGCTGTGTTTTTAACTATACTACTCTGAACTAGAAATGCATTATTTGATTTTGAATAAAGATATAAAGAAATACTGCTAATAATAAGAAGTAAGGTATTAATTTTCTGTACACTATCATAGTTTTTTTCTTTCTTTCATCTTTTATTTAAGGACTTTTGAAGAGGGTGATTTTTTTTCCGAATTATTTATTCAAAAAGCTTTAGTAAGTGATTAGTGACAGATTTGAAAATCAGAGGAAGAAAAAAGATCAAAATTCAAAACTAGAAAATGACAAATACATTTGTATGGGCTCTTACGATATTTTCTAGCTGCTTTTTTAACTGTTTTACTTATGCTACTATATAAATGCATTATTTGATTTCCAAGTTTTGAATATGGATAAAAAGCAATACTGCTAATAATAAGAAATAGGGTATTAATTTTCTGTATACTACCATAGATTTTTTTCTTTTTCCTTTTAATTAAGGACTTTTGAAGAGAGAGGTAAAATTTACAAAGAAATAATTCAAAAATCTTTAATAAATCTTTAATAAGTCTATTGGTGATCGATTTGAAAAGTAGAAGGGAAAATATCAAAATTTGAAGGTAAGAAAATGACATTCTTATATGAGCTCTTACTATGACTGAGATATTTAAAATATTTTTGCCTGTGTTTTTTAACTGTGTTTTACTTTGCTAATACTTACTAGAAATGCAATATTTGATTTTCAAGCTTCAAATAAAGACATGAAATAATTCTCGTAATAAGAAATAATTTAATTATTTTTTCGTTCTGAACATTAATTTTTCTCTTCGTTTATCTTTTGCTTTTAAGATTCTGAAGAGGGTGAGATAAATTTAGCAAGTGTGGGATTGGAAAAGCGTTGATAAGTAATATTGAAGCCTGTTGGTGATTGCTTCGTAAAGCAGAGAAAGAGAAAGGATCAACATTCAAAGACAAAAAAATGGCAAATACATGCATGAGTTCTTACTTCATGAGTTATGAGTTAAAATATTTCCAACTGTGTTTTTACCTATTTTTAACCGACTGCAACAAAGGAGGAGGTTATACAATTCATCGGAGAATTTTTTTTTTTTTGTATGTTACAAGATTACTTGAAGACGCCTGGACCGATTTCAAAAATTCTTTTTTTGTTAGAAAGGTCTTTCTTTCCGATTGGTCCCATCCTCTCGTGGTTCGGGTTCGATAACGGGAACCTGCAGAAATCTTTCGAAAAAGAAATTGGGATCACAGTAATCGTAATAATGACCATTTTGAACGCCAGGTTTCTCTGGATTGCATAATGAAATTCCTTTCTATGGTCTTTTTGAAAATTTTAAACCGAGTATCTTTCTATGTCCTGCTTTTTTCTCCTGAACTCCAACGAACTGAAAGTCGTACCAGGTACTGATTGATTCGTAATATTTCATGTTTTATTAGTCTTAATTTACATACGGTTTGATAAAGGAATTCTGAAGAAAGTGAGGAAAATCTCCAAATTTTTGCTCAAATTCAAAGCGATTTGTCCTAAATGATTAAATATAAAATCCATCTTGAAACAATCCATAATATCCCACCTTCTTCTCTGAAAATCTACACAGATGGTAGCAAAGGTGAGGGTGGAGTCTCGGGCAGTGGGGTATATATAAACACAACCTCTGGAGTACAGGAATTCAAAATAAGAAACCCAGATAACTGTTCCGTGTTTAGATCAGATCTAGTTCCCATTAGAAGAGGTTTACAGTATGCAGTAGAGGTGGGGGGCAATTTAGGGACATCTGGATTTTGACCGATAGTCGCGCTTCGGTTCAGCATCTCTCAAATTGGAGCACTATTGGAGATCAAACTAGCCTGGACATTCTAAAGATTCTTGAGAGACTATCACCCAAGCATACAGTGCATTTCCAATGGATCCCCTCGCATGTTGGAGTAGAAGGGAACGAAAAGGCGGATTTCTTGGCCAAGTCGGCGTCAGAGGAGGGAGTTAACCCAGGAGGAACGCTCACATCTAGTGAGATTACATCCCTGGCAAGGATTGAATTCAATCGGCTCATGAAAATCCCTCCTAGCCATTCCTGGTACTTTGCCAAAAGACCAGGTGAGACTTTCAACATTACTCCAAGACCATATCAAACTGCCTTTTCCCGCATTCTGAGTGGGCACACGAGGGGACTCACCTTTCAGCAGGGGAAAAAGACTTTTCCAAATTGCGCCGACGTGGCTTCCCCCGGACATATCTTGACCTGTTTGAATTTTACAAAAGACGAAGTCCTTAGGGACCCTATACTTTTTTTAGATGTTTTAGAAATTTTTGGTTTTATGGGGGTTGTCTAGCCCAGCTAGACAACCTGAGATAAGTAAGAAGAAGAAGAAGAAGATAAAATCCATTGTTACAGAACGTGATTGATATGAAACAGTTATTATAATGATCATGAAAATTTTGAATGAAGGCTTAACTGAAGCAAGCATGAAACTCATTAGCGGGCCACGTATGTAATATGTCGTGAAATTTTATGAGCTGCGAGAATCTAGTGTTGTTTTGAAATATAAATTAGTTGAAAAGCCGTTAATATTTAGCCTTTAATTAAACTAGTACACAAATAAATACCAGAGAATAACAAGGATTATTTTTTAGTGTCAATCGTTTAAAAGTTTAGACGCGTTGATACTTTCTTTCTTTTTTTTCTTACATAGTTTATTTTATGAAGCATTTACTTAAGAAAATTAGGTGAAGTTTTGCAATGGAAACATTACCTTATTTCATATGTACATTTACACTAAAAAGAATAAAATAAAAATATTTTTGAAAAAAAAAATTGAACCGACTTTGGAACTTCACTCAGCAAATGCTCTAAAAAGTAAAAAATAGTTTTATTCTTTGAACACCATCGATACTACATTTAAACATAAGTTTTGAAGTCGGCGCAAAAACTATAGGTAAAATGAAGTTTACTATATTTTGCCAACATTTTCAGAGAAATCATTGAAAATTGAGAGCTGAATATTTGTATCATTACATAAATATGTATTTTTCAATGAATGCGAATGCGAATAAAGAACCTGGATTCATTTAAATTTATATTTATAGTTTCGAATGATTCTATTTAGCTTTTTTGCGCCGACTTCAAAACTTATATTTAAATGTAGTATCGATGGTGTTCAAAGAATAAAATTATTTTTTACTTTTTAGAGCATTTGCTGAGTGAAGTTCCGAAGTCGGTTCAATTTTTTTTTTTTTTCAAAAATATTTTTATACTTAAGCTACTACTTACTAGAAATACATTTTTGATCTATGGATAAAGGTAAAAGGAAATTTTGCCCCAATAAAAAGTTTTTTTTTTCTATCGTGCGTTATTTTCCTTCTTTTCTCCTTTTTCTATAACGATTTTTTTATGAGGGTAGGATACATTTTGCAAAGAAGGGCGTCGATGAGTGATATTGAGGCCTGTTAGTGATTGATTCGAAAAACAGAGACAGAGAAAAGACCAAAATTAAAAGATAAGAAAATGACAAATACATGCATAGGCTATTGCGTTTACTGAGATGTTCAAAAAGTTAACCGGTCTCGAATTTTGAGGCTTTATTTCACTCTTGGAGGTCATTACTATTGTAATGAAAAAATGCAATAATGCAGACCGATTTCACAATAAATAAATAAATAGGCTTTATAGGCACCGTCCCTTAACTCCTCACACCTCTCTTGACACTTCACTTTTTTGAGCACCAGCCGCATATGCTACTGATGTTAGATTCGAAAAACGTTATGTTCTTGGGAGAGGAGTGAAAAAGATCTGCATTCAAAGACAAGAAAATGACATACATTTAATGCCTCTTGCTATTATTAGATGTTTAAAATCCATATTCTGTGCTTCATAACCGTTTACTTATGCCACAGAAATACATTATCTGAGCATCAGGTTTTAAATTAAGATAGAAAGAAAAACTTCAAAATAGTCACCTGATCATTTTCAATTTCGCTGAATGATTTTTACAAGAATAATCATACAACCTTGATTTACATTTTAACTTCTTTGAAACCAAGCTCCATTTTTCGTCATATTTTTTTTAAAAATTCGATCAAGATTCCGAAATATTTAGAAACTTCTAAAAACGAATGCAAGGATATTTTGGAGAATCTCTTAGAATGTTATTGAAAATAGATTTTGGTTCAATTAAGGCAGTTGCACCAAATGTATAAAAATGAATAGCACTATTAAAAAAAAAAGGGATAATTATTAATAAAATCTTAGATATTTGGCATTTTGTGAGAGTGTAACATATGGCCCGTGCCAACTCCCAAACAGACAAAATTAATTTTAATATATTAGTAACCATGTTTTAATTTATTACTCCCTAACATCTAAGTAACAACTTTTTAATTATTTTTTAAAACACACAAAAAGCATATTTGAATAAAATCAGTTTGATTTGCTATAGGAGTCATATTGTAGTTGGCAGTCAATGTGATTTTATTTATTAATTTGTCTTCGGTAGAGAAATTAATATTCCGTTTTAATAACCGCTTGTTTTTATCATTATGACCATGTTTCTAAGTAATACTGTCCTTAATTATATTGTCCCTAATTATACCATTTTGAAGATGTTATCTAAGGTTTAGTGTTTAATTGGCTTAACATTTTGAAAAAGATATTTTGCGTCCACATTCGAAAAAAACAACAGTGTATAATACTTCTATACTTTTCTAGTAGAATAATAGATTTTAAGAGCTCTTAGAAACGTATTATATAATCGAACTTTGTGATAAGTTTTTTTTTAATACTAGGAGGCCGCGCCACCTACTAGCTTTGCCCGTGGTGTACTTTGGACACTTCATCCCAAAATAAATTGGAAAGCCAGCTAAGTAACGTTAAAAGCTCTGTTAACATGCAAAATAATGGTCTAAGTAAACGGTTCAACTTGAAAAGCTTCATTCAATTGAAATTACTGTATCAAACACATAAAATAGGTTCTTAGAAACATCAAAAGTTGCAGTAAAATGTAATATAAATGTCGAACAAAATTCAACAACATTAAAAACTAAGATTTAAATTTTATAGAATTACATTAAAGTTTGAAATAATCCGTCAAGTAAATGGATCATTCCAGCGGAAATGGTACAAATCGTGTCTGAAACTGTTTATTTAAGTTCATCAATTTAAATAATTTCCGCCAACTAATCATATTTTTTTTATTGAGTCTCCATTTATTTGTGTATAATGAAGTGTAAATGGCTAGTACATAACTCATTTATGAAAGGATTTTAAATATTTTGATCACTTTGTATAACAGAGGACATGTAACAACGTGGACAAATAAGCCTTTAAAAAATTTTAATAATCATAAAGAAAAGTTAGAATCACAGAAGAAGCAAAAGTGGGATAAACAGCCTAAAACTGTAAGTCTGTCTGCAATTTCAAGAATTTTTTTTCATAATTAATACGACTGTAACAGAGTGGACATCCAATAGTTCAAATTATCCATTATAAGAAAAGAATTAGGTTCACCTTGTTTGCTGACTACATTTCAATGTAGCAAGCTAATCATGGCTGTTATACTAGTTATATTTTTATAAAAATATATCAGATTGAATGCAATTGTTAATTTTATTTCCAAAACGCTTGTAACAGAGTGGACAATTCGAAACATACAAAATCTAGGGACATGGATAAATAATATTGTTTTGGGGGGGAATTTTTTTTCATTTGCGTAATAATCTGCAGAAATGGTGTTAGAAGCATCTTTTCTGCGATGCAGTGTAATTTATTTTGTTGTTACATTTCAGCTGAATTTTAAACCATATTTAAAATGCAAGCAATTTGAAGCTGGGATACGTCATTTTCTCCTTCTTCTGATATTTTTTTGTGTCCCTTCTAATGAATTATACCAAAACAATTGACACTCGATGGCACAAAATTAAATGGAGAACCAATAAAAAATGCACTTAGAGGGTGGTAGTTATTAAAATTGATTTTTAAAAAAGCCAAAGTCTCGGGACTGATTTGTACCATTTTCGCTGGAATGACCCAAATAGAAAATAGAAAAAGTCATAAGTTAATTAAAAGTTAAATTAAAAGTTGAAGCAATCTACTGAATAAATTGAGCCACATCAAACGATACATTCCAGAAATTTTACCGTAACAGCAAATTTTAACTCAAACTTGCTGAATTAGTTATTAGGATTTTTATCAAATTTTGAGTTAAATTTGAAATACAATAAAACATGAAGGAAAGTACTTATTGCGATAAGAATAGAGAATAATAATCCAAAAGACCTAAAATAACTAAATTTTAAATGTTTACCTTAAAATAGGCAAACCTTAAAATATTATAAAAACTAAATGAATGAATTTAAAAATCATATTGAAAAATCTAATAAAAATAAACTAAGAAAAAATAAAAACATTTTAAGATGCAAAATTTTACAAAAAAATTTCGACGCTCTAAAAATTGAAAGAAACAACAATGTTGCCAATTTGCAAAAAACGGGCCTGAAAAGGTTTAGCTACCTTAAATGAAATTGTCATCTTAGTTCTATTATAGCCTCGAAAAGCTCTTTGCGCTCCGAATTCTCAAGTATGAGTGGTAATTAATGTTCGAATACTCCCAATTAATCGTAAAACACTGATAACACTAATATTTAGAGATGGGCCGAAGCTTTGACCATTTCACCGAAGCTTTGGTCTGGCCTCAGTATGAGATGTGCTTCGGTCACTTTGGACTATAATAAATTTCATTTTACAACTATATTTCCATAAAATATTGTCGTTTAGGCAATACACTGATATAAAATATATTAAAACATAAAAGAAAGTTATATTTAAATAAACTGATTGTGTGTATAGAGCCCCCTGCTTCGCGCCACCTGTAACTATAATGTCGATAAAATGCATATAGCAGCAATTTCTAGTAATATAATATTTGAGTTGGTTTTATTATAAACATCAACTTAACAAAAGAACATGATTTTTATATTCGAAATAATGCTCAACCTACTTATTTCAATAAAAAAAGTTAGAAATGGGTTCTTTCCTCATACGACCAGTACAAGGCAAAAATAAATACTTTAAGTAGGGAAACTCATTTAAAACTGAGACCTAACGCTAAAAATCTTGTGTAGCACTAAGAATATTGAGACCGTATTGTATGCATTTATTATATGTTTAATGCTAAAACTTCAATATGTGCAGCAGCTGAAGTTTCGGCCACTAGTTGGACGAAACTTTGGTATTTGGCGCTTCGGCCAAACCCCGAATCGCGCCATCTCTAATTATTATTGTTATTTTTTTCCGTCCAAAAGACTTTATCGACTGGTCTTGATAGTAATGTTCACGCTGAATTCGAAAATGTGACAATTTTTCTCCATCACGTGAGGGTTTTCTTTGAAAGGCGCTGTAACGATTTACATTAAGAAACTCCGGTAATGTTCGCTTACAAGTAGAATATTCAGCTCAAAAAATGGCCAAGGGCTTCCAAAATTAAAAACACTTTCAGATTCACAGCACAAAAGTAGCCCAAATACAATCTGAATAATCCACATACGGATAATCGGGAAATAAATATAGTTTAAACTGCCAGGTTTGTCAAGCAGTCGAAGCGCAAATTAACTTCTACGTAAAAAATCCTCTAACACAACAGGCAAAAAAGGTAGAATGTTCAACTCGAAAAATTGTCAAGTGATTTTGTTCAGAAATACTTTAAGGTTCACAGCCTAAAAGTATCCCTAACGCAAACCGGATAATCCGCATGTGATTAATCGGTATCTAGGTAGCTTAAAGCTTAATGCAGTTTAATCTGCCAAGTTTTCCAATCAGACGAAACGAAAGTTCTCTTTAACAGCAGGCTGAAAGGAAGAATGTTCAGCTCTAGAAATGGATTTTTTTTTGGTTAAAAAAACTTTCTAGTTTAGAGCCTAAAAGTAGCCCTAACGCAAACTGAATAATTTGCATACGGATAAACAGTTGTTTAATGTAAGTTAAATTGCAGAGTTTGTCAAGCAGTCGAAACGAGAATCCTCTTAAATAAAAGGCGAAAAGGGGTAGAAAGTTTAGTTTGAGAAATAGCCAAGTAGAATCAAAAATGCTCTCATGTTCATAGCTTATAAGTAGCACTAATGCAAATCGAATAATCCACATTCGGATAATCGGAAATTTAAGATAGTTTAAACTGCCTGGTTTATCAAGCAATAGAAGCGGGAAAATAATATACTAAAAGGTGGACCCACTTTAAAAATGTTCAAGTGTTTTGGTTAGAAACGCTTTCAAGTTCACAACCTAAAATTAACCCTAATACTAACCTGACAATCTGCAAACGAATAATCGGGATCTGCCGAGTTTGCCAAGCAGACAAAGCGGAGATTGACCATTACGAAAAAAAACCTAAGTCTAAAACAATAGGCTGCAGGGTAGAATGTTCAGCTCGAAAAACGGCTAAGTGATTTTGGTTAGAAATGTTCTCAGGTTAAGAGCCTAAAAGTAGCCCAAATGCATACCGGATAATCCGAATTCGGATAATCGAGAGTTTAATGTAGTTAAAACTATCAAGCAGTAGAAACGGAAATTGACCACAGCGGAAAAAATCCGCTTGGCGACAAATCGGCAACCTCACACCGGGGTGGCTGCGGGGGCGGCTGAAGCTCATCTTCATCCATTGAATCGAATCAGTGACGTTAAGATTAATTTACGTCAGAGGGAGACGGAGGGTGAAGCCATTTCTTAATCACTTCCTCCGAAAAAGTTATGATTACGGCTCGCCAAGAGTAGTTAGAACCTGTGTCATGGCACTTTTTAGCAGACGATCGCCAATTATCGTGGCTGGCTCAATGGATTTATGGCTCCGGCCACAGTCCTTGGGAGTTATGGAAGCGTAGAGAATAAATATTGTTCAATGTTTTGATGATAATGACGACGATTCGTCACCGGGCTGTTTTATTTTAAAGTGCTGATAATAGCCATTATTGGACGGAAGGGCAATTGTTTGCGGGAATAATTTTTCTGGGAATGGTTTTATGGCGATGATACATTCGGTCCGTTCTTGGAACAATGCCTGTGCTTGAATCTCTGGGCAGTGATGGTAGCTTTTGCAGAATGGAATAATTTTGCTGAATGTGATACATGACAGGAGCATGTGTTAACACACACACACACCCTTACAACCAACTAATTAACACACTTAAATTGATACCAACAGAAGAAGAAAGTATGACACAGTAATCCTAAATTAAAAGTTGTGGTGACGATATGAAGTAATTGCAGTTAATTACTTTCTTGAAGTTGCCCTTGTGATGTAAAACTCACAGGGATACCGTATAAATAAATTTACTTATATGTGTATATCAGGGTTGAATTGGTGCTTGAACGCTGTTCCGGTACTGCTTTTCTATTATAAAAACAAATTCCCATTTCACACAAAATTGGTCACAACTCTGAATTTAACTAATTTTTAGGGGTGTTCCAGGCAGGAAAATATAGGAATCTTTCTACCCTAGTTTATATGTATATTTATGTACAGCAATACCACCCTAATGTGATTTAATCGGGTCCGGTGCTCGTGCGAATTACCTGATATGTCAATAAAAACGAAAAATATGTATGAGAAATCAAAATGCAAGTTATAAGAACTCAGTATTGTTATCTCTTGCATTCTGTGGACCAAACGCAATAGAGCAATGATCCGTTTCTCCTGTTCACTAAAATTTAATTGTTGTGTCCAAGGCTACGAATATACAACTGAGCAAGAGCTATGATTTAAAAATTTGTTGATTTTTTTTTAAATCTCCTGTTTTTTCATTGATGAAATTTTGTGTCCTGATTGGTAAAAACTATTGCTGCAATTGTGTCTGATAAAAACTTCGCACACCGACTCTTTTCAAGTTAAGTGTACTAAATGCAAGGTTTTGTAGGGGACTTGTAGCCTCTAAAAATGTAAAATTTATAATGCAATAGTGTTATTTGCGATAAAATGGTTAGTAAGATGAGTTGATAGTTTTGGAGAACAAGATTTTAAACTATACATAAGAAATAGTGATAACTCATGGTAGAAATCTAACATTTCCTATCCTCTGAGGTACTTGACTGCACAGTGGAGTTTTCAGGAATAAATTGATAATTTCTGCAGTTTTAGGACTGTACTGTGTAGAAAAAAACATGCCAGTTAGAGATGTGAATGGCCAACAGATTTTAAGAAGCAGAGATAAACCTAGAACTTAGAGGAACGTTAGGAGTTTTAAGAGTTAACAAACTGCATCCTTCTACTGGTTGATGTTCGCAAGATGACATAATTATTTACTATTTTCTTCAGACGATATCATTCCTAAAAACTCTTGTATGTTCTCAGTAAAAAAAAATGTAGTGAAAGTAAAAATGAGCAAAAGCTGAAAATGCAGTAGGTGAAAGCGGGTTTTTTTTTTTTTTTTGAATTAAAACATATAATTTAAATTTGTGGTTTATGTCTATCACGGTTCTTTTATTATTCCATGCACTATTTAAACCTTTTCAGGCAATTTTGGAGCACCCCGTATGTACTTTAAAATTCTTCGAAAATACTTAAGCTCATTTGGAGCACAAATCAACATAGATACACTTCTTCATCCGCAATTGTTCTCAAGTTGTAGATTAAAAAATGTCCAAATGTTTTTGTGAAATTCCTTATTTCTGAAACTATTAAATCCGAAGCACAACAGGAAAAAGTCTAATAACATGACATCAATCTTATTGGAGTAAGTTATGACGAAGCTGTGCACAGTGGAAAAATTTGATATTCGATTCGACAATAAATGTATTGGAAAACCAGGGCCTTTTTTGTAGCCATTAAGTTGTCTTTATTTGACTCAATGAAAATTTTTTCTGAGTTCAAGTCAGAATTAATGTCCAAAATAAGGAAATTAAGGGTATAAATCATCTTAGTCAAAGGTGACAAACAACATTCCAGATACGCCGGTGACGCGTGAAGAGGTTGATTACCATTCAGTTGACTGGTTTTGTTGGGTTTTTGGCGCAAGAGCCTTAATAGGCAACATTGTGCGATTACCATTTGGATGTGTGTAGTGCCATAAAGGGCTCATAAATGGAAAGCATCTAAGTAATTAAAATATTGGTAGATTAACCTGTAATTACATATACATCATATTACTTAATTTTATGACTGTATTCACGAAATTTTCCACACAACCCCGTAGTTCTTTTATGGACACTCTATATATTAAGAATTCAAAGATAAACGAGTTAAATTGGGCAGGAAAGTAAAAGGAAATATAGTAACCTTAAAAAGCACAAAATTTGAAGATAACTGTATACAGGGTCTTCAAGAAACCTCTTTTCCAATATAAAAAAAAAATATGAGCTTTTGGATGCATCTTGGCGAAAAAGTTTCCTGAATTTCTACTAATTGCTGCTGTCGAATGTTTAATCCAAAAGCTCCCTTTTTGCATTGAAAATGGGATTCTTTGAAGCCCCGAAACACACGTATGCATAGCAAAATTTCGCATTTTGACGTTGGTATATGTTTCCTTGTGTACCTCGTATATTTCAATAAAATGGCAGTTCACAAAAACAAAGAAAAAGCTTCGCCAATATCGGACGATTCCTTGCCAAATAAAAAAACGCGAGCGAATCCTATCATTTGATTTAGTGAAACCTCTTCTGGCGGCGAATTGGCTAACTGATGGCTCTGGGCCAGAGACTAATTACGGGCATTTAAAAGACAGGGAATGATCAGGGGGACGAAAAACAAAGCCCATCCAAGCCCATTCCATTTTCATTTCATTATTTTCGCCCGGCCATCCGTCCTGCCTCCTGTCACGGACGGGACAGTGCTGATTCTTTGGTGCTGATTCGGATTTTGGCGTCCGCTCTCTGGCGAGGAAATCTTAACGGCCTCTGATTGAAAATTACGGACAGGACTTTTTTTTTCTCCTATTCGTTTCCTATGGTCATTTTTTAGGCTTGAAGACTCTGATTACCGGCACTGGTTTGCTGGTTTTATTTGACTGCGATGTTTTTATTTCTGCTTCTTCTTCCGCTTTTGTTTACGAAATTCCACATTTGTCAGATTTTTGCGTCTCTGCGGCGACGTGATGTAATTGTAGGATTTATTTTTGGATATTAATGTCTTCGTAAATAGGTTTCTCGTTCTTTTTGTTGTTTGTTTTATTTCGTAATTAGGATTTAATTGGTGAGTATGTCGCCAATGCAGTACATACACACTTGGACATTATCAATAAGAAAATGAAGGGCTTAGGAGATGAAGGGATTATGTAACAAAACCATAATTTAGAGTAGTTTAGGTTCAAAGTTTTATCTTGGCAGCTTTTTCGTTTTCTGGTTTTGTCTGTAAGCGAGCGTATGAATTACTCCAATGGAATCTTCTTTTTAATGTACTAAGTTTTATTCACTGACCTGTATCCATTGCTTACCTGTGTCTAGATTGTATTTTAAAAAACATGTAACATAGCCTCTTTCATCCTCCACGCTGTTCCAATAGGGGTTGACGATGACGCACCAGGCACTTCCCTCAAGAATTATACAGAGCTGCCCCTCCCCCTCCTCAGCACGACGAGAGCAACATCAAAGAAACAAGAATAAAATTCCTTAAAACAATCCTTCTAAAAACTTCAATGGCGAATTTCACGCCATGAACCCCCCCCCCCCCCGGTGCGCAGGGCCGCTCCATGCATATTGCAATTTAGCTATGAATTTCCCACTACCCAGCAAAGAGTTGACTTTCAAGATGGAAATGCATATTTAATTATATACCTTCTAAAATTTTATATTCTATTCTTTATGACCGCAATTCAAAATTTAAATAGTCTTGAAAATCTTTGTATTATTTCCGAAAAAAAAAAGAGTCCGAGACATCTTCCTTAATCTTAAAATGAAATTATTTATATTTTATGATATTTAACTTTAATTAAACTTTTTTGACTTCATTTTCTTGCCAAATTCGAGTCAAATTAAGTTACAAAAACCTCATAGTCCGAACTTATTTAAGAAGAGGGGAAAAAAGGTTCCTACTTTGGAGGAACGTAAATTAAAAATGCAACAAATTAATTCTTCAGATACAAAAATTTATTTTTTCCTACCTGTATTCTTTTTTCGAATTTCTAGCAGACGATCAATAAGCAAAGATTAAAGCGTGGGGAAAAAATCAACAGTGTCTCACTTTGAAACGCGGAGTTTTAAATTGTTTGAAAAGATTGAAATAAAAAAATCATTTTCCAGACTTTATTTAAAAGCCAAAAAGAATTAATTAATTACGTTTCTTGCCTTCAAAAGAAAAAAAATCTAACGCAATTTTTCTAAATAACAGGCGACGCAAAAAACAGGCGGAGAATTTAATCAGTACATTTCGTTCAAAAAATTAACACCCCCAAAGTTGAGAAAATTAAAATTAAACCTTCAGGCAGTGCGGAAATTTATTAAATCTAAGAGAATGCTTTCCAACTTTTGTAGCACATTGTATAAAGCAATTTTTTTTAATATTCTGATGAAATTATTGTGTCTATGATTTCAAAGACAAAAGATTTTTTTATGATTTAAGTGGGGAGCAAAAAATAAATTAATTGAAAAAAGGTTCTTTTTTCTTTTCTGTTTTTCTTAGCTTCCCTGTTTTATTCTTTAATCAGTTCCCCGTCGTGAAAAATAATAGTATTCTAACTATGTTGCGGGAAATAATGAATTCATTAAGTCGGTCTAGGGTTAATTTAATTTTTAAATTATAATCTAAACAGTTTTAAGAATATTTTCTGAGAAAGTTTGATTAAATTTGGCCACTTTTGATGTATTTAATGATTTTTTTAATCTTTTTCCAAAGCTTATTCTCGAAAGTTTCTTCATTTATTTTGAGAGAAAAAAATAGCAAGAGATGTGGGTGGATTTTTTTTTTTTTTTTTTTGGCAAAAGTTTGTTTTGCAATTCTCTAGTAAAGTTCGACATAAGAACTATCTAAAACGTCAGCAAATTTTTCCTTGCATGTGGAATTTTCCTTGGTTTTGAATTTTATAATTAAAAGAGAGAATTAAAACACACATTCGAAAAAATAAACTTAGTGAAATTAGTGCGCAAAGGAATTTTTAAATACTAATTTTTTTAAATGAAAGCTAACTCTTCTCTCTCTTCAAACTGTTTAATATTTTCATGTTTCGGACTGTTAATACAATTTTAAATATGCGAACATACTTGGAGTTTTAGATAGTCGAACTTCTATAAAACTCAAACGGACTTAAAATCTATTCGTGGGGAGGGTGGTCGATAAGGGGGACCCTCTTTGGAGGGTCAACTTCCTTAGAGGGATTTTATTTGAAAATCCACGAAAAAGAATGTTTGTTTTAGCCTATTAATAACAATTGCAACATATTTTGAATTAAAAAAAAAAAAGCTAGAGTTCTTAATTTTAAATTTTGAGTCATAAAATTGCACTTTTCCACACATTGACAGGAAATTTTACACTGCATACTATTTTGCATTTATTAATTTTTTAATTCCAGTAAAATATTTTTTATTTTAATAAAGAAATAATTTGAGTATTTGATTGAAATCTTTGAAAATCACCAATTTTAATGAAAATACTGAACATGCTTGATGCATGAGTATTTGTTAAAAATTCTACCTGTTACAGCGACCACTTGTTATAAAAACCCTTTTCTGTGGGTCGAAGATCAACGTTGCATCGAGTGTCAATTTTATTTTTTTTTTCTTTTATTTAAGCCTGATTGGCAACTAGTATAATAAATTTTGTAGCTAATACATGTTAGTCACAATAACATTCTTTCAGTGTAATATGCTCATCATCAATCTGCCTTTCTTTTTTTTAATTTAATTGACTATCCTACGTAACAGTCGATAAAAATTAGAACTGTTGCTCATTTCTCAACGCACTTTCAGATTAAAGTTGTTAAACAAGGCAATAAAACTGGCTGTCATAATCTATACTATTTGCTATTATTCTGTTACTCATATAAGATCCTGGTGACATTTTCGAAACACTTTCGTTTGAGATATGTTTGACTTTTGTACGTGATGAAACTTTAAATCTTCCTTTATTGTGTTGCCTCGGAAGCTTTCTCGCTCTTACATGTATATGTTCAGAGAATCGTTGCAAACACTGTTGTCCCTATGTAAGAATTTTTCCGCAGTGGGCCCGGTTCGGACAGTAAAAATCATCTGTATACAGAGAATGTAGTTAAGTATAGAGCGTCGTTAGACAGAGTACAGTACCCGTCTTTTATGCAAATCCTACTCTTTCAGAGCACATTTGATTCTATAAAGTAGTTGATTTTATAAACAGGCATACCAGCACTCAAGAAAAAAAGAGAAATTTTAAAGTTTAAATATTTACTCTTAAAACCAATTGAATTTCTATATTCATACTTTAAGTGTTTTAAAATCCTGTTGATATTTTAAATAAAAATGAAATACGTTTTTGTATTTGCACAAGGTTTTTAAAATATTGGTGTAGTGTTACTTAATTAACACACTTTTTAAGTAAAAATTCAACATCTTTATAAAAGTTTTTTGACTTTCAACATTGCGTCCTCTTGGCTCTGAAGTGCATCGTATGGTATAAAGCGTTTTCTGACACCTATTGCGGATTTCAGAAGGCAAATTTGAGACTTAAATTCATTTATCTTCCAAGACCGATTTCTCCATTTTCTGGTGCGACGTAAGTTTGAAATTGTTTGTTGAGATTTTTAGCGTGTTATAACTGTACAGTTCAATTTTTAACATCTGCTCTTCAAAATATATTTTATGATAATTTTGTTAAAGGACGGTTTAATTATGTTTTGATATTGTAGTAATTCTGTTCTTCCATATTTGATTTAAAAAAGGGACTGATTTGATAATCCAGTGATCCTACAATTGGCAATTATTGTATTAATGAAAAAAAGGTAGGCAAATTTAAATTCTTTAAAATTAAAAAGATCTGCAAAAAACAATGTATTTTTCAACATTTGAAAAAATGATGTGTATGTAAAAATAAGTAAGTCAAATTTATCTTCCTTAAAATGCAATTGATGACATTATTTTTTGTGCTAGATAAAAAGGCAATAAACTAGTAAAAAAGGTATAACCAAATTTCATTTCTTTATAACTAAGTTCACAGAAGTTCATCTATTGATTTGTCCTTAGCTAATTTAAAAAAAAAAACAAAGTATTGTGTTAGTGAAAATTAGTAAGCTGAATTCAATTCCTTTAAAATGCACCAAAATTTGATCTGTATATTAGATTATATTTTTTCACATGAGAAAAGAGTAATGCACGTGAAAACGTAAGGTAGGCAAATTAATCTTCCTTTTATATGCAAAAAAGGAAAACAAAAAACTTCTGAAGACGTTTCATTTTTTGAACATAAGACAAAAACGAACCATTGTTTGCAATAAGTGAGCCAAATTTAACATTAAAACGAAACTAAAATCTTAAAAATTTATAAAAAATCTTGATGTCCGATAAAGGTTGTACTGAAAAATAATTTAATTTCCAAAAACGTCTTTTAAGCATCGTATTTGACATCACTAGAGGAGTATACAAAAAGATTCACTTCTAAACAATCCCATAAACAAGTCCTCACGGAAATATTCGAAGATTATTCAAGAACGACGATGCTGCCGCATATGTTGGAATGATATCGGACTTTAATGTGGAGGAGAGACGAAACGTTTAATCAATTTTTAAATGTTACACTGAAGGCTATCTCGTGGTAAATTTTCGTGCGATAATAAAAAGACTGATTACTTCCAAAAACACAGTTTGGACGTCATATTCTCCAGAGGAGTCACTAGGATATTAAACAAGAGTCACAGCTATACAATCTCATGAAAAAGCCCTCACGGAAATATCGAAAGATAATTCACGAACAGCAATGCACCCGCATATGTCGGAATGAATTTGGAGTTTAACTGTGGGGGAGAGACGATACACGTTCTTTCAATCTTTAAAGACATGTTGGTCGAAGTTAACTTCACTAAAATATAATTTAAAATAAAATAAAAAAAACTGAAAAATCTTGGTGTCTGATAAAGGTTATGCTGAAGTCTACATTGCGGGAAATTTTAATTTCCATAGTAATAAAAAGACTGATAACTTATAGAAACACAGTTTGGACGTCATGTTTCCCAGAGGAATCACTGGGACATTTAACAAAAGAATATTTAACAAGACTCACAGCTATACAATCTCATAAACAAGTCCTCACGTAAATATCGGGTGATTATTCACGAACGACAATGCACCCGCATATGTCAGAATGAATTCAGAATTTAAATGTGGAGGAGAGACGACACACGTTCGTTCAATCTTGTAAAATGAGTTAGTCAAAGTAACTTCCTTAGAATTGGAAATAAAAAATTCTTGACAGCTCCTTTAGTCTAAGAAAGGTTATAATGACAGCAATCTTCTGGAAACTTTTAGCTTCCACAATAAAAAGATTGCTAGCTTCCATTAACGTCATGTGAACCTCAAATCGAGGGATCACTGAAGGGATATTTAACAAGAGTCACAGCTATACAATCCTATAAGCAAGTCCTCACGGAAATATCGAAAGATTATTCACGAACGACAATGCTCCCTCATACGTAGGAATAAAATCAGAGTTTAAATGTGGGGGGAGGGGGGGAAACGATATGATCATTCAATCTTTAAAGACATGTTAGTCGAAGTGAACTTCATTAAAATAGAATTTATTTTTTTTTTAAATCGTGAAAAATCTTGGTGTCTGATAAAGGTTATGTTGAAGGCTATGTCGCGACAAATTTTAGTTTTCATAATAATAAGACTGCTAACTTCCAATAAAAATAAAATTTTATAAAAAAAAAAAGTAAAACCGACTTCAAAAACGCAGCTGAAAATTGCGCTAAAAAGTAAAAAATAATTTAATCTTTGAACACCATCGATACTACTTTTAAACATCAGTTTTGAAGTCGGTGTCGAAACAGTTAATAAAATCATTCGTACCCATTCTTCGGTTACGTGTTTCATAATAAAAACAACAAAAATGTTTCATTCTCAATTTCAAGTGTTTTTTGAAGGGAAAAATCAATAAAATGGTACAATCAATGGGTAAGAATGATTTTATTAACTGTTTCGACACCGACTTCAAAACTCATGTTTAAAAGTAGTATCGATGGTGTTCAAAGAATAAATTTATTTTTTACTTTTTAGCGCAATTTTCAGCTGCGTTTTTGAAGTCGGTTTTACTTTTTTTTTTATAAAATTTTATTTTTATTTCATTCTTTTCAGTGTAAATGTATACCCGGAATAGTGTCATGCTGCCATTGTGACGCTTCATCTCACTTTATTAAAGCGTCTGAAATTTTGAGAGATTGCCACTAAAAACATTTTTTTTTTCTTTTTAGGATTTATTTCTATGCTGATTTAATTAAAACATTTTTAAATTACTAGTTTTTCACCCGATTATGCGGCTAAAACTGGCCTACAGGTTAATCCGCAAAGTAATCATTTACCGCCGATTCATTAGTGTATCACTAATTTTAAAATTTAAAGTTTAGGTGATGGGAGCTTGGAAATATATTTTTTAAAAAATTGGGGTACTCGGGACTAAATATATTCTATCAGTAAAACTGCGGTTTGCACATGCCGCATAATCATTTGACGTAGACAGTGCATTTTTTTTTTCTGCTGCTTGAAAATCCACCCGAGCTCCGTCGACGAGGATCGAACTTAAGCTCTTGCGAAGGAGAGCGCCCAGCGTCTCTAACCGCTAGGCCACTCGATCGGCGAGCTACTGTGACCTAATAAACATCAAATCGCAGGAGTGTGCGCGTGAAATTTGAAATTCAATTCATGCGCAAAGAGGGTGCGCATGAACGGAATTCTAAAGATTTCCCTCAATTTCTTCAGGATTCCGTTCTTAAACCCCACATCATGGGACCATGGGACCACCAGGGAGGTGTACTCTTTCCAACAAAAAAAAAATATCAAAATCGGCCTATTCAGTAAAAAGTTATGCTTGGTCATACATTAAAAAAAATATATACCGGTTGACCAGAGAACCTCCTCCGTTTTTCGTCGGTTAAAAACACAGTTTGGACCCAGAGGGATCACTAGGATATTTAACAAGAGTCACAGCTATACAATCCCATAAACAAGTCCTCACGGAAATATCGAGAGATAATTCACGAACGACAATGCACCCGCATATGACAGAATGAATTCGGAGTTTAAATGTGGGGGAGAGACGACACACGTTCGTCCAATCTTGTAAAAAAAAATCAACATGTACGATGCGGTGCATCCCACAGAGGAAGTGAACGTTGTCATTTCCTGTGGCCGCTTAATTGGTGGCCCAGGATTCCTCGGCCATGATTCGATGTCTAGTCTGGCGCCCAACTCATCAAGATCCCCCATTAAATACGAATTCATCACTTCTTCCTTTAATCAACGTCTCTCCATGCATCGGAGAGGATTTTCTTTTTGTTTTACTTTTGTTTTTCCTCGTTTCATTTCGGAGTTTTGTATCGTGGGTGGGAGTTGTTTGGAAAAGGAACAAATGAATCTCATAGCAATGGGAAATGTGATTCGGGTAGAGGGATAGTTGTCTTGATCTTCGACCAAATGAAGAATTAATGTTGCTTTATGGATTAGACCACGGGTCTCCAATCTACGGCATTTGAACAAATCTTGTGCTGTCTGCGAAAAGCTTACAAACTGGAAAAAGAAAAGTTTGAAATATTTTCTTTAAAGAATTAAAAAACCAAACCTAAGCCCGAGAAATCTCAAAAACCACCACTAAGAGCTTTAAAAAGTAGGTACATGAGGCGGGGGGGGGGGGGGCGGAGAAGCTGAAGTCGTGAAGGTTTATCTCAACTGAACTATTGTTGGATTGTTGTCCATCTCGCCTCCAGAAATGTATGTTGTTACCTATCAGTAAAAAATTTTTGCGATTCCTGGATTAGACTTCGTGAATAGGATCAGCTGATGATTTCCAAATCAGACATTAAAAAATTTAATTTGTCCAGCCTGTCTAAAAGCACGTTGTTTGCTAATGCAATTGATATAAATTGAGCAGAAAATACAGAGCATACATATGCAGCGAAGACTTCTGCACCCTCTACTACAGGTCATAAAAGTATTATAATCTCCATACATCGGAGAGGATTTCTTTCTTTTTGCTTTTGTTTTGTTTTTCTCGTTTCACTTCTGAGTTTTGTTCTCCGGAGTTTTGTATGGGGAGAGGGTGTGTGTTGTTTGGAAAAGGAACAAATGAATCTCATAGCAATTGAAAATGTGATTCGGGTAAGTTAGCAGTTGTATTTATCTTCCTCCTAATGAAGAACTAAAGTAGTCTTATGGACTAGACCAGGGGTCCCCCCCTCCTTATAACCCGAAGGCGACATCCGGCCTGCGAATGTATTTTGTCTGACCCGTGGGAGAGTTACAAGATAGGAAAAACACTTTTTTAAAATTTCTTTTGAAACATTTTTAGAGAAACCTAAGCTCGGAAAATTTCAAAAACCACCACACCGGTAGTCGAAGAAGTGTGAACGTCGCAGTTTATTGAGAAAGTCTGTTGACTATTTTTTAATAGAAGCAAAACTAACTTGGATTTTGTTTCAAAACAAAAATCGTATTTTCTGGGATATTTTCTACTGTTATTATGTTTTTGAAATATTTAACTCCAGATTCGTATTTTTAAGTATTCGGTGCTGATTTATATTTTACTATTAATCTAATATCGGTTCATCTTACAGACTTTTCGGGGTTTTTGAGGGGGGGGGAGGGCGGAATTTTCTTTTGTGTTTGCTTCAACAAGCAAACACAAAGCATTTAATTTAAAGAGTAAAATTAAAAAGATAAACATAATTGCATTCTAAAGGTAGATTTTGTCGAAAATTAATAAGTTATTTTAAAAAATGAAATCCAATGTATTTTATGTGTAATTTTCATTGAAAAAGTTATAATTTAACATGACTTTTTTTTCTTTGCACATTTATATTTAAAGTTAATCTCAGTTTTCTCTTGAACTTTCTATTAATCTGAAGGAATAGCCAAATTGGTATTACTTCTTTACGAAAACTTAACTGAATAATTGTCCCTTAAAGAATGACTGTTGTGTTTAATAGTTTAAACCAGTGGTTCCCAACCTTTCTGAGCTCATCGCCCCCTTCAAGACTTTGACTGACACCTATCGCCCCCCCCCCCCGCACGTTCTTTCTCGAATTGATCCACTGAGTATCGGTAACGTAATCGCTTAAAGAGATTGGCAACTAATAAATGGATTAAGTTCATAATTGGGCAGTTACTTAGTATCCAGTTGAACAGGAGTTTTGCCAAATTTGTTGCAAGAAGATTTTAATAACTGAGATTCTCGGCGATTTTTTGAACTGAGACCAGTTTTTGTGACAAAAACTACATATTAGTACTTTTGTAAGAAAATAGTACTTTACTTCTTACACGACGTAACCAAAATAAAACGATTTTATTGTCTGATATTTATCGACTGCGGCAAAATCAACTGCGGCTTGCATCAACTTATGGTATTAATGCAAGAGAACATTAATATTATTAAAAATATAAGCACTAAACTTTAATGTTACGCAATAAAGTTACGCAATAAAGTACGTATAACCAATCACTTTTAAATTAAAAACTTTTAAATAAAATACCTTCATTGTTTTCACAAAGCGAACTGATAAGCATTAAAAGGGTAATATTTAACTAAAATCATCGATTTATTAAAAAAAAAAAAAAAAAAAAACAGAAGGTCATTTTTCAAGAAATCATTTCCTTTTCTACACTTTAATCTGGGGGAATTAAAATCATTGTAACTAAAATTTTGAAGGAAAATAAATGGAAAATCAGAAAATTCATAAAATTGACAATGAATGACAAAATGCTTTCAAAGGTTTATCCGAGGTGCAAGGAGGAAGCTCTTGAACTTTAATTGGTTTCTTTCTTAACTTGTGACTAATTGCCTGAACTCTGAACAACCGGTTTCGTATATGTTTACAATTTCGATTTTCGTTACCCTTTTATTACTACCTGTTTTTATCTTCTAAATACCTATCGTCCCCTTATCGCCCCTTTATAATTTACCTCCCCTTTGAAAAGCCAAATCGCCCCTTTGGGGGCGATCGCCATCTGGCTGGGAACCACTGGTTTAAACCAAAGTCATTGAGTTATTTCATTACTGTTTACTCTCCCATGTCTTATTTTCTGCATTTATAGTATAATTAGCCAGTTTTAATTGGCACATAGGCAGATATTGTCAAAAATTTTAAGTTTTCCAGAAGTGTTTCAAAGCAGTTTTTTCAACCTTTGGCAAAAACGTTTAATCACCAATCCATTGAAATGAAAAGCAACTCGACTTTTTGTTGTCAATCTGGCAGTAAGCAGGGCCGGACTGGCTATGTGGGAGTTTGGGAAAATTCCAGAAGGGCCGGTCCCCCGAGAGCCGTTTTTTTTTTTCTATTTAATGAAAAAAAAAATTGTGGGTGTTTCTACCTTCTACCACCATATTTGCTGTGATGCTAATTTGAGTAAGGGTTGTGTGTGTGTTAAGGAATAGGCTGCCTAACTTCCTCCGGGGCCTATTTAAGCTCTGTGTTCTTTTTTTTTCCGTTCCTTTCGTGATGAAAATGGGCCGCTCGCGAGTTACCCAATGCACGCAGGGCCGGATTACTAAATAGGAAAAGTAGGCAGCCAAACAAAAGAAGGCCCCTTCCCTGTTTTTTACTTCCTTTTACGCAGTAAAGGAAGTATTGTGATCGCGAAAATTTTTTTCCTCAAATTTGGGTCTAAATTTTGATTTTGCTCACCCCTGAATGAATGTTGAGTCGTTTTTTCGACTTGTCAGCACGTGCATATGTACCTACCAACATATAACCAACCGAAAAATCCTTTTCAACCACCCCCGAGTTAATTACGACGACTTTTCTCGTGACGTCTGTATGTACGTATGTATGTGCGTGTGTACCTATGTATGTATGTGTGTCGCATAACTCAAAAACTATATGCCGTAGAAGCTTCTAGCTTAGTATGTAGGCTCTGAGGGGGTCTAGTTGTGCACCTCCCCTTGTTGTTGCATTCGAATGTTCCCAAGGGGGTGTTTTACCCCTTTTTTAGGGTAAATCTGTTAATTTCAATGCAGATGAATTGGCACGACCACTTGGCGATGTATCACCAAGCTTTTGGTCGCCAAGTGTTTGACGCCAACTTGGCGACAAAGGCACCATGGGCCCCGAAATTCTCCTAGAATCTAAAATTCGAATGCACTGGTTTTAGATATAACTGCAATCTGTAGCTAAACGAACGAGCTTTTTTGCAGCCCTGTACTAATATATACCAATAGGTTAATAAGGTCCAACCTAGGGGCCCCGCTCTGGGGGCCCCAAATTTGTTTCATAAATATTTTAAAAGACGATGACCTATGCTCGGCTGGAATTTATATCAATAGGCCTATGTGGACCGGCTTAGGGGCCCCCATTTTCGTTCACCGTTGTTTTAAATTACGATATTATGCTATAGGGCCACAAAGTTCGACTGGATTCTAAAGCTCCAATACGATGGCTATAGCTTTTACCAACCAACTAAACTACCGTTTGTTTGCAATACATGGACATAAGATCCAAGGAACATAAGGTCCGACAGCAAGGGCGTATTTAAGGGGGAGGGAGGCCCGGGACCCCCCGAAATCGAGATAGATTTTTTCAAAAGCAGGTGTTCGGTTTGTGTTTTCTCAAAAAAAAAAAAAACCCTTAAGAAAAAAGCCCACTCTCCAGGAGTGGGGGCAGGGGTGCAATTGCCCCCCCCCCCCCCGTCGGGGAAAATTCCGAGGGGAAAAAAATTTCCCATACTAAAATTTTTTCCGATAGAAATCTGATTGATTCCGACAGAATAAGTAAAATTCTCCAAAGATATTTTTTTTTTCAAAAAAAAAAAAAAAAAAATAATAAAATAAAATAAAATAAATAAATGAAAATGTGAATTATTTTCATTATTTGAAAAATAATGTGAATTTTTATCCGATGCAGAACACATGATCCTCATCGTTGGTGGTCTTCTCGTGATCTATCCTTCTGCTCTCATCTCGTTGTGTCCTTTAGGCGTTCACGGTACTTCAGTTTTGGGCAAAGTTTCTTTGTTGAAAAGGAGACATCTTATTTTTCTTCCTAATCAGACCCCTCCGAAAATCGCTTGTAGCGTGTTTTCTGTTTTGAACAAACATTCATTGACATTCGAGAGACACTTTCCGATCGTGCCGATGGCGATACGATGAATTGCCCCCTCTAAATGATTTCCTGCCATTCATTGCCTGCTATGGTCGTGTCAGCAGGAGGTAGCGTGCAAATTTCCCGCATTGAGCAGACACAGGGTTCCCCCACCCTAACCCTGGAGCAGAAGATGGACGATACAAAGCAGATTGCAGCTACTTTAGTCGTCGTAAAGCCCATCGGCGTAAGGACCGTGGTGACAATCAACCCTGGGTGACAATTAGGCTATCGGAAATTTTCAAAGGAAATGTAGGATGGGAAATGCTTAGGGCCCTTGTATGGAAGACCTCGGACGAAACTCTTCAAAAGCTCTGAGATTCACTCGGTGTCTGGTGGCCATGGAAAAAGACGTCGGACAGTTGAACGATTCTAATTAACTAGTGGTTCAATGCAATTTAAAGTTCGGTATGAGTTAGGCACTTACTCGTATAGTAAGAAGAAAGTGTAGTTAAAGCTCAAAATAATTTTCTTCATGACAGAGGTAAGAACTTATTGTGTTTCATTTAAAGAAATGATAGAGCTTCGCTTTTCAATTTGTTATTTAATTGCATTGCATATCCTTCTCTAACATGGATGTACATTTGTTTCAAAAGAAAAAAACTATGATAACTTTTTAGCAATAATTCTTCAAAAAGAACTTTCTTCTCGCTGCTCAAGCGAAACTGATTGTCGGGACGCGGTAATTATACCGTGTTTAGAGGACCATAAAACAAGCAGTTTTAGTAGAATTCGGACCAAACTCGTAAACCGAGTGTCACCTCATTCAACAGGTTGTGGGGACCTCCCAAGGTGGCAAAACCCCTCCCCCGGGCATTGCTTGGTTGCACAAAGGTCTCGGCCAAAGGTCGACATCGTTTTCATATAAAGCTTTATCTCGCGTAACAAGAAAAATTCTTCGCAGGGTGCTAGGCACCCCATCTGTAGGCATTGTTGTAAAAAAACGTCGCCGATTCGTAAAGCTGGATTTTAGAATAAAACTTTTTTTTTCCCGTCTTTTCGGGCGCTGAAAGAACTTCCTGGTGGGTAGTTTTTATTTGGGTGGAAGAAGAATCAGGGGAAGCACTAAAAACAGAGAGAGCATGGTGCTTCAAACATGCTCTCCATACTTATTCATCAAAAATTTAAATTTTAGTTACAAGTATTTATTAATAGTACAGCAAATATGTGACCGAATTGTGCCTTTAATGATAGAAACATAAAACTTGGCACACGTATAATACACGTCAAAAGATTTATTTTTGGATACGCGGCCATCTGAGATTTCGTTTATTGGAGTAATGGCAGCCGTTTTAAGTGGCTTCCTCTGAATATCTTTTGAGTTCCTTCAAACCTTTTTAAATGATGTTAAACGAAAACTGTTAAAACTACACCGAGTAACAATTGTTTCATGCATAAAGCGTGCTCCGCGTAATTATATACGTCATGGGTTAATTACAATACAGTCGAACCTCGTTAATTCGAACACGCTTAAAGTGAATTGCGGCTAAGACGAACTACATTACAGATCCCCGTCCTATTTTAACTACACATAACGTTATTTATTGTTTTTTGGATAAAATGAGCTACATTTAAGACGAATTAATTTTAAAGGTCAATCTATGTTCGTTTTAATGATGTTCGACTATATATTTATTTAAATACTTAAAAATTAATGTAAATCATTGAAAAAATAAAAACATTGCATCCTTCGTTCTCTATATTATCTTTGACTACTATATAGGTCATGTGTTGCACAAGGCCGTAGCCAGGATTTTTTTTCGGGGGGGGTTCGAAGTGAAGAAAGTTTGTTTGAAAAAAAAATAAACAATGCAACTTTTATGACGCAATGGGAGCAAAGGCTGTTCGTACGAAGGGGGGGGGGGGCAAGGGGGCACCTGCTCCCCTTCACTTCCGAAAGTAAAGGGGCCCTGCCCTTCACTTTTTAGAGCGAAAAATTAACGGTCGGTTATTTACTGGGTGGATTGATTTATTTCATGAAAATTAAAAACTGAAAATAACACAAATGTTTTTTTTTCCTCATCTTATTTCACAAGAAAGGAACTTTGAATTGCAAAGGGGATATCTACAGTAAAATCCATCCTGCATTTCAGACTGTATTAAAGTTTTTGGAGGTCATTTGTTAAAATCCAATAATATAGGCAAATTTTACAGAAAAAAAAACAACTTTAGGGTGCCGCCCTAAGCTCCTCACAAACTTCTTTTGATCCCCCAATTTCTTGGTGCACCAGCCACCTATGATTGGGAGTATGTTGGACTAACAGGAAGGAGAGCGAAGTTGAGGTAATGGACAAGATGTTAATCAATAGGCTTTTGGGAAGAAGGAAAGGAGTCTTTGTCCTCTCCTGCATTATTTTTCAAATAAATTTATCAGAATTTATGACGACATGTTTGAAAAATTGAAGAAAAGGTAATTAAAGAAACTCTGCGACTTGGTGACCTTCTCTGCGACTTGGTGACGTGGGATCCGTGGGACCGAAGGAAGGAACATAAAGGAGTGCGACGATAAATTGCTATGTGCTATAGGGGTCGAGAAATATAGTACAAAACACTTCGCACCCAGAAAACAAAGAATGCATTTTCGTTAACTCATCACCTCTCCATTGATAATAACAATAACTGATTTAAACATCTGTATCTGTTTTTACTGTGATCAATGTGTTAAGAGATAGAAGTTTTTAAAAAATCTTATACTTTTTGCTAATTTGTTCGCAGTAAGCCCAAAAGGGGACCACACTTGTTTTGTGGCGTAAAGGAGAGGATCTTCTGTCTCTTTCCATGATAAATAAATCTCAACGACAAGTGCCATAAATTTTGTTATCCCGTTAAAGATTATAGACCAGCAGGAGAGACGGAATAATTTAAGTTTTAAGTTGAAAAGATAGAAAATACTCCTTTGGCGAAATAGTGCGCAGAACTATGGGTCATTCCATGTCAAGTGTCCCAAACTTCGAGAAAATCCTCACTCGACCCCCTCCGATTTTAATGAAAATTTTTTTGGATGTACATATAAAACTTGCATGAAACCATACCAAATTATAGCTCTATAAGCCATATGGTTTAGACAATAAAAATTATTTTAGAAAGGCCTCTTTTTCGTGTCTTGAAAAAAAATCACCAAATCGTCAAGTTTGTGCTTTTATTGCTCGCGATCTAAGACGATTATCAGGCTCAAATTTGGTGATTCTGATCACTGTTTATGGTAGAATAGCCTACTTGTGTAACAGAAGCTCCACGCACTGTAGATTTTTTGCAGTTTGCTGCCAAAAGTTAGTAAAAAATCGTATTTTGGCAAATTTGACCACACGTTATCAGCTTGTATCTGCTGAGAGAATGACTTTCTGAAGCTAATTCTTTCCTCGTTTGTAACATGATAGTTCGTCCGAAAGGTGTGCAAGTGGCATCTTGATAGCTCAAATAATTGCTGAATTATGCGAGTTGAAATTCCAGTCAAATTTCTTTTTTCTCAATTTTGTCTCAATTTCAAAGGGCAATATCTCGCAAAGGTCATCTTGAATTTCAATTTTCTTTACATCATTGGAAAGAACACACTTTTCTTAACTAAAAAAACGTTATTTTTATTTTTGAGACAAACCAGTTTCAAGGGGATATTGCAGATCAAAAATGTGTACGTCATTCAACGTGAAATTAAAGAAAAAAAGACATTGACCTCAAAAGTTGATGTCAATTTGTTCTATTAAAATTTACAGGAGCTATTGTTTTTATGTTCTGATAAAAAAAAACCTTTTTTAGATATTTTCGAACTTTAGTTTTTGTGTGCGCATCCGTAATAACTCAAAAAATGGAAAAAAATAAAGTTTCGTTTTTAACAGAAATAATTATCTTCTTATCGCTGCTATAAGAGCCTGAGTCTTTTCCAATGTATTATTTTTAAGCTCTTGAAACAGAATTTCGGATAATATGTCACTTGGCAAGGTGTCATTAATATTTTAAATTCATAAAAAGCATTGTTTCCTTTTTCAAAAAAAAATTTAAAATAAAAACAATTAATAAAAGAGATAAATAATAAATTAAACAGTTAATATGGTGTGTATGTGATAAAAAATATGTATAATAGGACTGCAGAGCTATTTTTTTAAAAAGCGATAACGAAAGTTTTCGATAGAGTTGAATATTGCAATTATTTCCACCGTGTAAATAAATGATAACAATAGTAATTGAACATATGATAAGTAGTAATTGAAAATCCATTCTTTATACTGCCGAGGATGTGTCTTTCAGCCTGTGATTGCAATTTGCCCATAAACAAAAATGATGAAAAATGGGAAAATGCTTTTTATGACCTTGAAACATTAATGACCTACAACCTAGCCAAGTGACATATCATCCGAAATTCTGTTTCAAGAGCTTAAAATTAACACATAGAGAGACTCAAGCTCTTATAGCAGCGATAAGAAGATAATTATTTTTGTTAAAAACGAAACTTTTTTTTTTTTTTGCTTTTTCTTGAGTTTTTATGAATGCGCACTCAAATCTTAAGTTCAAAAATATCTAAAAAAGGGTTTTTTCATCAGAACATAAGTACAATAGCTCCTGCAAATAATAATAGAACAAATTGACATCAACTTTTGAGGTCTATGTCTTTTTTTCTTTGATTTCACGTTGAATGACGTACACATTTTTGATCTGCAATAAGCCCTTGAAACTGGTTTGTCTCAAAAATAAAAATAACGTTTTTTAGTTAAGAAAAGTGTGTTCTTTCCAATGACGTAAAGAAAATTGAAATTTAAGATGACCCTTGCGAGATATTGCCCTTTGAAATTGAGACAAAATTGAGAAAAAAGAAATTTGACTGGAATTTCAACTCGCATAATTCAGCAATTATTTTAGCTATCGAGATGCCACTAGCACACCTTTCGGACGAACTATCAGGCTACAAACGAGGAAAGAATTAGCTTCAGAAAGTCATTCTCTCAGCAGATACAAGCTGATAAGGTATGGTCAAAATTTGCCAAAATACGATTTTTTACCAACTTTGGCAGCAAATTGCAAAAAATCTACAGTGCATGGAGCTTCTGTTACACAAGTAGGCTATTCTACCCTAAACAGTGACCAGAATCACCAAATTTGAGTCTGATAATCGTCTTAGGTCGCGAGCAATAAAAGCACAAACTTGACGATTTGGACAGTTCTTTCAAGACACGAAAAAGAGGCCTTTCTAAAATAATTTTTACTGGCTGAACCATAAGGCTTATGGAGCTATAATTTGGTATGGTTTCATGCAAGTCTTATACATACATCCAAAAAAAATTTCATCAAAATCGGAGGGGGTCGAGTGGGGACGCCTCGTACACTTGACATGGAAAGTTTATTCAAAGGATTTTTTTTATTTTTATTATTCTAATTTTTCTTTATATCATCAAAAACCTCAGACCCGTCACAACTTCGGGGGGGGGGGGGGACCTCCGACCATCAAACCTTGAAATTTTCTTTTTTTTTTTCTTCTTTTTTAGTTGAATACTTTTTAAAAACTTTTGAGGTTTGAAAATTTCGGGGGGGGTTCTGACCCCCTGACCCCCCCCGCTGGCTACGGCCTTGGTGTTGCATATAACTTATCATAATTCGAACTGAGGTCCCTAACCTACTACCAGTGGGCCACATAATATCAGCGAGAAGTTTACAAACTGAAAAAAAAAAATTGATAACATTTTTGTTTGAGCACTTTTAAAGAAAAACTAAGCTTAGAACCCCTCTCCCCTTCAAAAAAGAAAGCAAATGCAAAAAAAGAAAAAAAAACTAAGTTTATTTTAGTTTGATATCAGTGGTTACAAAGAGTGCAACATGTACAAACGGCAGTACACTGCAAAGCAGCCTTCTTGCATTGATTACTTATAATAAAAGCCTTTCTTGCAGCCACATCGTACGACCACCCTGCGTGCCTGAGAAGCCTCTGACAGGGTTGTCCACAATATTTCCCTTCCACCTTCAGCATTTTCTTTCTAACCCCACTCTTAAACCAAAACTTCTAAATTATTTAAGACCCCACTCACCTGGTGAAGAAAGTACTGGGTCCAAGTCCAACCCAGACGGTTTCCAATCATCATTTTAGCCCAGCTCACAGCAGTAGCCAGCCAGATAGACAGCTTTCTTTGTATGTTGAAGGGGGAGCATCTTGTGAAGGAGGCAGATTGTCGATTTCTCAACCTTTCCGAATAAATAGGTGCTTTCCGGCATCATTAACGGATTCCTTGCTGCTACTACGGTCGTACAGCACTATAAACCTCTCCAAAGGTTTCCATATAGCTTGAAGAATCTCATTTGAAGGTCTATAAGCCAATGCACAAAAGGTGGCAGTAATATCCTGATGTGCATTCCATGTTTCCCATGTAGTCCTTTTATCTCTTCCTCCAAAACATGACACTCATCTCAATGTCCCATCCAGTTATTGCGAGAAAAAATGGCAAAGCAGAACAAAGATCACGACCCAAGTATTTTGCCAACTCATGCACTGCAAATTTTTGGAACTTATTTCCCACTCCAAAAGTAACCCATAATTCCTGAACGTTTAAACGGTGCACTAATTACGATGGCAAGAACTGAAACATCAGTGTCCACAGTACGGCTTTTTCGTATCCGTACTCCACAGAATTACATAAATGCAGAAATATGCTGGTATCAGCTTCTTCGTGGGTGCATGGAGCCAGTCCAGAGAGGTCTTGATTGTTTACTACGAGAACACCGCTGCCAAGTGTGGAAATCCCTTGCTTCAGGAAAATTGTTGCGGAAATATTTGCCGTGGTGGTTTGTAAATAAAATAATTTTGGAAAAAAATAGAACCGACTTCAGTTAGAAATTGCTCTAAAAAGTAAAAAATAATATTTTTCTTTGAACACCGTCGAAACTACTTTTAAACATAAGTTTTGAAGTCGGCGCAAAAACAATGTATAGAATCATACGCAACTACAATTCAACTACATAAATTTTAATGGATCCAGGTTCTTTAAGAGCATTCGCATACATTTCATTCATTACCACACATTCGTGTAATGGTACAAATATTCTGCTTTTA
Organism: Uloborus plumipes; assembly: GCA_038373865.1. NCBI lineage: Eukaryota > Metazoa > Arthropoda > Arachnida > Araneae > Uloboridae > Uloborus > Uloborus plumipes. The sequence goes on from JAXGGA010003591.1 coordinate 96,005, forward strand.
ATTTTCAATGGTTTCTCTGAAAAATGTTGGCAAAATATGGTTAAATATCATTTGACCTATCGTTTTTGCGCCGACTTCAAAACTTATGTTTAAAAGTAGTTTCGATGGTGTTCAAAGAAAAAAATTATTTTTTTACTTTTTAGAGCAATTTCCAACTGAAGTCGGTTCTATTTTTTTCCAAAATTATTTTATTTTATTCTTTTTAGTGTAAGTGTACTTATGAAATAAGGTAATGTTTCCATTACGAAACTTCACCTAATTTTCTTAAGTAAATGCTCCATAAAATAAACTGTAAAAAAAAGGAAGAAACTATCAACGAGTCTAAAATTTTAAACGATTGACACTAAAAAATAATCTTTGTTATTCTCTGGTATTTATTTCTGTACTAGCTTAATCAAAGCCATTTAAATATCAACGCTTTTTCAACTAATTTATATTTCAAAGCAATTCTAGTTTCTCGTTTTTCATATGATTTTAACACATACTACGTACGTTGCCCGCTAATAAGTTTCATGTTTGATTTAGTTAAGCCTTCATTTGAAATTCTCATTATCATTATTATTACAGTTTCATATCAACCACGTTTTGTAACAATGGATTTCATATTTAATCATTTAGGACAAATCGCTTTAAATTCGACTACTTATTAATGTTTCATACTTACTCCAGAGAAGCCTTGGTTCAAAATTTTCATCATGATTACTATTAATATTGCTGTTGCGAGGCAACAAATTTTTGCAACAATGGATTGAAAATTTTTAATGGGGAAATGACATGAAATTTACTGTTTTCCATAATAACTTTTTTTCTAGTGAACAAATATCGTCATATGAGTACATGGTACCTAAGTTACACCATCTTCTATCGATTAAAAAAAGAATCGTCCAAATCGGTTCAGTATATCAGATGTTATGTGCGAACAAACAAAAAAAAAACATACGCTTTGAATTGATAACCTCCTCCTTTGTTGAAGTCGGTTAAAAAGGAGAACAATTCACTCTTGTTTTCATTCATTCGAAAAAACTTCTCCCGATTTTTTGAAAGTAGACTTTTGGGCTCGATACGTTTTACAATTGAAGGGGCAAGGGGATAAAGGTGACATGTGACATTTGAATTTCGCCGATTTACACAAAATCAAATTACTGTGTATTCAATTGTGTTGACTTACAAACACAGTTGAAGGGGCAAGAGAACAAAGGAGATATGTGAATTTTTTTTCTATTTCTAGAAAAAGCTTCCAAAATAGAAATTATTACCTTATCACCTTCATCCATGGTAAAAAGTATATTTTTCAAAAACTCACATATCACCTTTAGCCACTTGTCCCTTCAATTCCTTTCCCTCTTTTGCTGCCCGTTAGGGTGGGGCGAAAAATAAAAAGTTTTTCAGATCAACTTCTAATAGTTGCCAAAAGTTGTCTTTGGTGATAGTTCGCTTTTGTGCAAAATTTGAGAAAAATCGGTGAATATCTTCAGGGGGCGATGCGATCGCAAAGTTTTACCATAGCTTTGTTATGGATTTTATGGTTAAAATATCAAAAAGAATGCCTTTAGCTAGTCTCTTTGCGTTTTTTTTACTCAAAAGATGTTTTCATGCATTAAAAGCATATGAAATGACTCACAAACATTATTTTATATGATATATTTATATTTAAAAAAAAATCACTTTTTTCACGTTTTTGTTTCTTTTTAAATGCTTGAAATATAAATATATCATATAAAATAATTTTTTGTGAGTTATTTCATATGCTTTGAATGCATGAATATATCTTATGAGTAAAAAAATGCAATGAGATTAGCTAACGGCATTGTTTTTCATATTTTAACCATAAAATCCCGATAAAAGCTATGATAAAACTTTGCGATCGCAGCGCCCCCTGAAGATATTAACCGATTTTTCTCAAATTTTGCACAAAAGCTAACTATCACCAAAGACAACTTTTGGCAACTATTAGAAGTTGATTTGAAAAACTTTTTATTTTTCGCCTCACCCTACTGCCCGTGTCACTTTTCAAACTATCTGGTACTTACACTGTTAAAAATTTTCCTGAAATTTTACGGTAAAAGTTACTGGCATCCATGTTGCCAGTAACTTTCACCGTAAAATCCAATTTTACTGTAAAATTTTACGGTAGAGAAAAGTAGAGTTAAAAAATGCAAAAAGCTAGGATCGAACCCAAGACGCAGTTATCGCACTTCGCTTCCCTATCCACTGTACCGAATAGACCACACATGGCGAACAGAAACTGAGTATTACGTGCTTCGCTCAGTAAGTCACGTGGTTTATCAACTGGCGCTGTAATCGTTTCTTTTTTATGGTACAATTTACTGTAAATATTTTAGTTACTGTAAATGCAACATTTTACAGTAATATTTACCATAAAAGTTTCCTGAATTTTTAAGAGTGTACATATACATCTCAGATGATATCTAGTCGTCTTAAGAAGTGTAGTTGAGATTTGATGTAAGGTATGAATATGTTATCTGCATAATTTTTAAGCGTTTTTGTTAATGCTTGTTGCAGCATGTTGACAATGGCAGTGCCGTCTATGATAATATCTGCTTTTGACTTGATGGTATTGGCGTGAGTTCTTCAAAAAATTAGTAAAGCTTTAAAGAAAAAGAGTCAAAAAACGATTCATGGATAAGTGAATCGTCATTTAATAATTTATGTAAGAATTTACAACCTTGCTAAAGGAGAAAGCATTTACAGCAATTGCACCAGACATTGCTGTATTCAACAACTTTTTCAGTGAAAATATTTCAAAACATTGAATTACGAAGAACGAAAGCAGTACGTTAAGAGTTCAAAAATGATTGCAATTTAAACAAATTATGATTGGAAAGAAAAAGGCGTCATTAAAGCTGATTTCTAACAGCTTTTAAAACTTTTCTTGCTAGGGAACTGCAAGATTTTTGCAATAATGAAAAAATACAAATGTGAGTAAATCGAAAGAGCATCTCGAAACATAATTTTGACGTAAAAATTATGTGCTTTAATCTGCCCGTTACCTAGATATAAGGTCTCAAAATCTTACGAAATTTCAAGAAAAGTGCAATACACCGCCAACTCGGCTATTTCGATCCATGGACTGCAGTTTCGTGCTTATTATGCACTCATCAGCATGGAATGCGAAAGTAGCCGAGTTGGAGGCAAAAATCCTCTTATGGAGCAAAGATAGCCAAAAAAACTGGTAGCTAATGTGAAATTAGTATACCAGCGAGCGACCGCACTTGGTAGGGTGCAACTCGAAAATTTTAAGGCAGAGCTCGGGTATATAAAGCAGTGACCTGCCTTAGCCCTTGTTTAAGGGCGGTTACTCACTGCTTCTTACCCGAGCTGTGCCTTAAAATTTACGAGTTGTACCGTACCAAGTGCGGTCGCTCGGTGGTATTCTAATTTCACATTAGCTACCAGTTTTTTTTTTTTGGCTCTCTTTGCTCCATAAGAGGATTTTTGCCTCCAACTCGGCTACTTTCGTATTCCATGCTGATGAGTGCATAATAAGCACGAAACTGCAGTCCATGGATCGAAATAGCCGAGTTGGCGGTGTATTGCATGTTCCTCTGCCTTAGCTCTTGCTTAGGGGCGGTTACTCACTGCTTTATTTCAAGAAAAGCTCCAAATTTAATGAATTAATGAGAAGTTGATCACGCTATTCGACCTTCTGCATGTGCAGGATATTTATCTACAGATCAAGTGAAAGGTGAGATTCAGTGAGTAAAGTCATCATTACTCACTGAAACTCGCCAATTTTGGCGGCTTTTCTTAAATATTTCGGTAAACTTAAAGACCTCATTTTTTTCAATAACGGAGTAAATGAAGGGGCAAGTGGATAGAGACCATTTTTTAAATTTCTGGAAAAATTTTCAAAAAAAAAAAAAAGTTATTTTTTTGAAAGATTTTCTCAACGGGTAAAACGGGGTCATATTCTAAGTGACCAACCATTTCTGCGATAAAGGGAACATGATACTGGTGGACTTATCACCTTCATCCATGGTAAATTTAAAATTGTTTCATATCACCTTTGTCCACTAGCCCTTCGAATGGAAAGAATATGTCTCTTGTCGCTGGAGTGCTACTTTTACATTAGCCAT
>JAXGGA010003592.1:2500-100097 GCA_038373865.1 Uloborus plumipes
ATTTTTATCGGAAAGTAATCATATTTCGCGTGTTATCTGTGCACGGGTGGAATTGTAGACTTATATAAGAAACTTAGTGTACTGTATTCTCGGGGTTCTTTTTGATAAAACCTTATATGCCCGTAATTACTTATTATAATATTATAGCTTCTGTATTTAAGGTAGATTGGGGGAAGAAGTCGTAGATTTTAATTTTATTTTATATGAAGTAGCTCGTTGATTTTTTTTTTTTTTAATTCAAATCTATCTACAAAATGTGGCTTTTTGTGATTGGTAAAAAAATATGTTTCGTCTTGAAAAACATTTTTTACCACCGAAAACTAATGAACCCTACAATTTCGGCATTTTCCCTATACCGTTGCCAGAGATGCCGCAAGCCAAACTGACGTGGGGCTAAGGGCGCTTTTCTACTTGACGACACGACAACGACGAAAGTCGGACGGAAATACTGCAACGATAAGTACCGTGTCGCTTCGTCTACAACACTGTATTTCCACTCAGCCGATATCGTTTCTCCGAAACGGCCATTTTCCACCGCATTTTATTTTGAATCACCGGTGTGCTCGCATGTGTATTATTATGGCTCCTCAATTTAACAGACTACGACTGTTAGATTTACTTTATCTCCGCAAAAAGAGGAAACAGATTAATAGAAGATATTAGATGCATGATACTCACAAATTTATTTCATTCCCACCTTGTTTACTAAGAACGAAACGCATACATAAGAATGAAAATTTAAGCTTTTCTGCAGCAATAAAGATCGTCTGAGCAACAGAACTGAAACAAAATGTTAAGTAAAATTAATAAAATTATTTTATTGCTATACATTCTTTATTTATCGTCTGCAAATTTAAGCTTATGTTTCATTAATGCAGCGATGTTAAATTTAAATACCATTCTATGTGTTGCTTCTTCGAAGAAAGAAAACAAATGAATGAATGTCGTACCGATTTTAAAGGCGAGACTGCTGCCATCCGACACGAATGGGACGACAGCCTTCCGTCGGAGACGGCACAATCGTCCTGGAGTCGGGAGATGGAAAAGCTCATAGCATATTTTAATGCATTTTGCGTGCTCCAATGTCGGATGACGACAATCGTGCACGATTTATCGCTGTCGTGTCGGTAAGTGGAAAAGCGCCCTAACGGGCTGCACACGATGTTTTTGAGGGCTGCACACGATGCCCTAAAGGGCTGCACAACTGCTGTATACAATGTATTTCGTCGAATTATTTTTTTCAGGTATTTCAGTGTAGTTTTCAGTCCACTTGGAGTGCCGGCGACCTTGTCTTGTGGTCGGAGAACTATCACCGGAATAGGGGGGTCCCGGGTTTGAATCCCAGCTCAGGCATAGACGTGCTTCCTCTCGCTTCTGTCCCTGTCCTATCTTCGTGTGAATGTGATGTTGTGCTGTGATTGGTTGCCTGCCCTATAATCTGGACTTCACAACAAATGACGATACAGTTGAAAAAGTAAAGCAGCGTAAACCAAATCGTTGTCCTAGCTGTCACAAGACAACAAAAACACCCTAACACTTGAAGTAGTTTTAAATAGTTTTAACAGTTCTTTAGTTAATTCGGCTCTAAAATGTAATCTGGAATGTAATTGAGCGTGTCTTATTATGTATCCCCCCCCCCAAAAATATATTTAGCTTTATATACTGCTTCTCTAAACGTTGCATTTATCTGCAAAAAACAAATTATTTTCTGTCATCTAGGTACTCTCAGTGTATGTTTTCAAGCGCAAAAGAAAGTAGGGAGTAGTTTGTTTGCGTTTACTTTGCATATACTATTGCTTGTAAATGTATTTTCAGTTCCAGTTTCATCTTATTTTTACATTTATTTCCAATATAGATGCACACAAAATAACACGTAGTTTTTGTTTCGTCATTTTCATAAACTAGTTGCATCATATAAAGTAGCGAAAGATGGTTAGGACTAAAAGTATTTTTCATACATTGCCAATTTAATTCAATATACACTAAAGTTTCATGAGTTACGAATGGTTTAATTTCATGAAATAATTTCCTTGCTTTATTAATACGTTTTTAAAAATCGCTACGAAAAGTATCTTATTTCAATGAAATTCAAATTCATAATTCACTAATTTTGTTTTTTTCTCTTTTATTAGGTAAGTGTTCCTCCATTCCAATTTCCATCTTATACCAGTCTTTATTGGGTAAGCTTAAAGTCTTTAGTTTAAAATTTACTTATAATTGAAGTTTTTTAATGTTTTCGATCGAAAATATACATCATGGTTAGTTATGAATTAATTGTGAGAGAAATAAGAAATATGACTTTTACATGTAGTTTCCATATTCTTTACATGAAGTTTGCTTTTGATTCGTTATAAGGAAAATGAAAATTCTCAATTTGGCAAGTTGGATCTAAATCCTTTACATGAAGAGTTATTACTTACTTTGTGAATTACTCAATTATTCAGCAATTCGCAACGTATTTTATGCTATTTGAGGAATTTGTGACTGGAAGGAAGAAGAAATTAACTGGCGATAATGGTAAAAATACCGAATCTCAAGCCCATTCATTGAAACTCCTTTTCAGCTTCTGTAATGGCATAAATCAAGAATTACCAACCACTAACTGTGAAATAATTTAAATAGTCCATTTTTTTTCATCTGTTCATTTTTTAAACGTTTCTGATTAAAATTTTTAAAAAATATATACTAAAATTGTACACGATACTTCTTTTTGTTAATCTCAGAATTCTAGGGTTTAAAATCTGTCCTTTGCATTTAATGAGAGAAAAAAAAAAGCGGTAGTAATCTCATATATATTGGTTGTTACGTCTTAAATTTAAAAAAAAGCTGTGTTCTATGTGTGTGTGGGGGGGGGGGGGATATTAAAATGTTTTTAACGTATGGATGAGAAGTACAATAGTTGCTCTTCGCTACCTTTATATATTTTGGCGAGTCAGTAAATATCAAAAAATACTATTAACTATTTTAGTACTATTTAATACTTAGTCAAAAAATAATAATGATTAAACATTATCACTGGTTCCCTATTGTATTGAAATCAAAAAGTTTCATTTTTCAAAAGTTCGCCCTTGCTCAAAGAATCTTGATACCAAAAATATAAGCCATGAAATAACAATATTTACTGAGAAAGTAAATATAATTAAAATTAACTTTTGTCTTTCCGAGCTGCTTGAAAGCAAATCAAAATATCGAGTGAATCATCATCATCATCATCCCAAGAGAAAATTAATTATTCCAATCGGTATTGGTAAATTCTAGTCCCGCCTTCAATAACGATCTTTGAACGGAGAGTCTTCTCGGAATCTACGAATTTGTTTCAATGATGAAAAGGGCCACTCAGCTTAATTGAAATCCGCTCAGTTTTAGAAAGAACTCGTCAATAATCAAGTTCTTTAAAATGATGAATCGGGCGATTTATTTCATTGGATATCGTCAACTTTCAGTTTTTTTGAACGTGTATAATAAGTTCACTGTTAAAATCAAGTATTTTTCACTCAAAATATTAAAATAAGTGCAAAATCAAAAGGTGCAAATTAAATTGAAGAGATTGGAGGATGAAGGGGGCTAAGTTACATTTTAAAAAATGAGCACTTTGTACAATGGTAAGCAGTGGAAACAGGTAAGAAAATAAAATTTGTTACATCAACCAGTAGATGTCAATAAAGCAATTTCATACGCACACTAATGACAAAACCGGAAAACCAAAAAGAAAACCTATTGTTGCAACAACTACAACAATAATACTTTGAACTTTAATTACTCGCAATTTCTGTTTTGTCACTTAACCCCTTCATTCCCAAGTCCTTCAATTGTAATTTACCTTTCGTCAGTAAAATACACCCTTCAACAGTACCTAGCTGCGAAATAGTCGACAATACAAGAGGGCTGTTTAAATACTTCAGAAACGGCTCCAAAACAGATCATGGGGTTTCAGCGTTTTCTGTGCACCAATTGGCAGTAAAAATAAAAGAAAATACGAATTCGGACCCTTTTAATAGAATCGGAAGAAACGTAAGGAACTGCAAAAGACTCTATGCAAATTTTATTAAGATTTTTGTGTGACCAGAAATCATCCAAAAATTGAATTTATTGGTGTTAGAGAGGTGCGGTTAAATATTGAATGATATTCGTTAAATATTTTGGGGGTCTTAACTGATGAAGATATTTATTGTATACCAAAATCTTTAGAATTTATTCCCAAAAATATATTTTTTGCGAAAAATGATTTTTCTCCCCTATGTTTTAAATGTCTAAGGAAAGCGACTAAGTCTAAATGCTGTGCAAATTATTCTATTTCATTTTTCTAAGCTCTTAAATAGCTCAATACACAACATTTGCTCTCCAAATGACATCGACATCATTATGGATCAAAATAGATCGATTTTTTTTTTGGAAATTTTCTTCCCACTCTAATGTTGGTCCTCTAAGTAAAGAAGTTAATTATTATATGAAAAAAAAAATAATAGAACAAAATAAGCAAAATATAGAATAAAAGTGAACTGTGAAGTAAAAGAACGAAATAAATTAATGAATGAAGAAATACGTATAAAATTTCACCAGAAAACAACAAAAACCACTCAAACTTATATGTAAATGCATTGATTTCTCAAAGTCATGGGGGCGGAAAATTGACCTCTCCCCTGTACCAAATCCTTTGTAATTTATTTCAAAATTTTTTTTTTTTTTTTTTTTTTGCGAAAAAGGATTTTTCTTTCCTTTGTTTAAATGTGAAAGGAGAGCGGCTAAATCTAAATATTGTGCAAAATATTCTATTTCATTTTTCAAAGCTCTTAACTACCTCAGTACACAACTTTTCCCCCAATATCAAAATCGTCATCAATATCGATTTTCTTTTTACAATTTTCTTCCCATTAAAATGTTGGATCCACAAAATTTCGCTTCAAAGAACCCCTACTCCTTAACTGAAATTCGGAACGCATCTGAATAAAATAAAACAATTAAATCTCTAAGAAAATTGCATCCACCAAATCATCTGGTAATGAGTAAGACAAAATCGAAGTCGGAATATTTTAACTTATTTATTACTGTCCGGTGTTACATTCAAAAGGAGTACTTGAAGCAGTCCCGAGGGAAATTAACTACGTACTCGCTTTTCGAGTAAGACACTACTCGCATATTAAGAGACTCCACACTACTTCTGCGTTAGAGACCGACTTTGGTACTGTGCCCGTTTCGGTAGTGTGTCTCTCATTTTAAGATATTCCGAGCAAGATTCAAAATCCGAGCAAGATTCAATAATTTACGAATTCGCCGCTCGTCTCTGAATTAAAGATTCAATAACAGGAGAAACTTTGATGGTAGGGTAGTAAATGTATTTGATATGGTTTATTTTAAAAAAAAAGAAGTGCTTTCATATTTCAAAATGCAAGTGGATGCCAACAATGATGATGCACCGATTTTACAAGTAGGGGAATATGGGGCAAAGGGTTAATGTTCAAATAGTTAAGATAACTTTTCTGTTTCAAAATAAATAATTTAGGAAATTGTTCTGTGTATGCAAAAGGGATAATGTATTTTGAGATACAACTTGAGTTAAAATGTTATTTTTGTACCTTAAAAAAAAAGTGTAAAATTTCCACCTCAAAAATCCACGGGGCAAAGTAAAAAAATCTATTTTTTAGAAAAAAAAGTTTTCTATTTGATTATTAGACAAAATGTTCATCAAATCACTGTCAAATAAACAAATGAAGTAATCAATTTAAATCAATACACTAATAAAAATTAAGAAATTAATTAATGTATGAGTAAAAATAAATAAGAGAATGAAATAGTGAATGAATAAGAAAATGAGAAAATGAATGAATACAAGAGTGAATTAATAAGTATAAGATAGAGACATAATAAGAAACTCCACACTACTTCTGCGCTGCACCTCGACTCTGGTACTGTGCCCGTTTCCGTAGTACATCTCTCATTTTAAGATATTCTGAGCAAGATTCAAATAATTTATGAATTTGGCGCTCGTGGCTGAATTAAAGATTCAATAACAGAAGGAGCTTTGATGGTAGGGTAGTAAATTTATTTGCTATGGTTCTTTTTGAAAAAATGCTTTCGTATTTCAAAATACAAGTGGATACATGAGAGGTAATTAGGATATCTTTTACAAGTACGGGAATATGGGGCAAGGTGAAATAGTTAAGATAACTTTTCTGTTTCCAAATAAACAAATTAATAATTTGTTCTGAAAATTATTGTGCATATAGAAAGAATAATGTATTTTGAAATACTGCTTGAGAAAAAATGTTATCTTTCATTTTATACAGTTATTTTGTACCTTCATAAAAAAGTGGAAGATTTTCATCTCAAAAACCCACGGTGCAAAGGGAAAATACAAATTTTTTTTTAACAAAATGTTTTCTATTTAATTATTTAATAAAACATTCATCAAAAGAGTGTCTAAAAAGCAAATAAAATAATCAATTGAAATAATGAACGAATAAATAAATAAATAAAGTAGTTAATAAATATATGAGAAAAAATAAATAAGAGAAGAAAATAAGCAAAAGAATAAATAAAAGAGTGAATTATGAAGTTAAAGAACGAAATGAATTAATGAATAAAGAAATAAGTACGTGATTTACTAAATGAATGCAACATTAAGCGAAATGAACTATTTCACTCAGCTTCATCCACTTTGCACCGCTTGCACTTGACAAATTGCATTGAAAGTTTAAAATCAAAACGTGCTATGAACTGAATAAGTACTGCACTGGCTTTTAGTAGACCCGAATTAATACTTAAAATCGTAATTTCAGAAACTTTATCATTTTACAATAACAAAAGAAACTTTTAACCCATTTATGGCCAGTAGCCTAAAAACGGGACGCTTGTTAGTTACTACATACAAGAACATGTAATTTGTATATCAGTTTACTAAAGCTGTTTTTCACAAGTTAAATAGTCCTTCTTCTTGAGAAAACCAGTTAGAGCCACTAGTTGGACATCAGAGTTTAATTATTGACAGCTTTTTTCAGACAAATCAGTCAAGCAACGATCCAGCATGGGTAGTCACAGAAAGTAAGTTTTTTTTGCGAACTTATTTTTCATAAAATGACACTATTTTAAAATGATTTGCTTAAAATGGATCACAGATGCCTTCGGTAATGTTACTTTGCAAAAGTAAAGTCAAGTATGGTCGTATTTTGCTCGCATATTTGCAAAATATCCCATAAACAGGAAGTTAAATAACTAAATAAATACGGCAACGGCGAACAATTTCAAGCCTAAAATGTATGCAAACCATTCCAAGTAAGAGCTTTAAGCAGATAAAAATTGAAAAAAATTGTAAAAAAAAACTTGGGAATAAATAGGTTAAGCAGTAGAGCCTTTTGGAAACTACAAACATTTAATTAACACTAGCTGCCATGCAAAGTATTTGCGCTCGACAGAGAGTATTTACAAACCCTGTTTCTAAATCTTTTTTTTTTTTTTTTTTGAATAATAGACAAAGTTTGAAATGTTTGTTTTGCTGTTAGCGATGAAAAAAACTTTAAAATTATCTCCTACTTTTGAAGTTTGCTCAAGTATTAAAAAAACTATGGTTATTGGTTAACCCTCCTCCACCCACTCCCCCCCCCCCCAAAAAAAAAACACTTGATAAACAATATATGACGATACTGAAATTCAAAAATGAATCATCTTAAAAAATAAAAAAATGAGTTTAGACTTTATATTCATTGAAATCGAATCAGAATGCAGCTAAAAGAAAATACGTCGATTCAAGAGTTTTAAGCAGATAAAAATTTAAAAAATTGTTAAAAAAAGCTTGGGCATAAAGGGGTTAAAAACCACGAAAGATTAAAATACGTGTATCAATATCGGAAAACGGCTGGTATTATTTTTGGTCGATCCTTATAGCTATTATATTTTTGACGGGAGTTAATTATGTGTTCTAGAGCTTAGTTTAAAATATTTCTATACTAGAAAGCAACTTTACTTAACACTGAATGTCACTACGGAAGAAGCCAATAAGAGCTCACAAGTAGTCAGAGCTCTCCTGTAATTCGCCAAGTAGGATGTGACGTTTTATCTAGCTCGTTTTTCATAGGCGAACGTCACGCTGACGTCACGATGTTTTTGTTGCAGAAAGGTTGCAGTCGAGTACAAATGAATCGTTTATTTCGAAAAGGTAACATCTCTATTTTGACCTCATCTGTCTCTTTAGAAAATTAAACAGCGCACGGTTATATTTTTGAATGTCATAATCAATGAAAAAATGCCTTTAGTTAAGTACACAATTACTGCAATAATTTACCAAACAACCATTGATTATGACATTCAAAAATATAACCGTGCGCTGTTTAATTTTCTAAAGAAACAGAGGAGATCAAAATAGAGATGTTACCTTTTCGAAATAAACGATTCAAATAAGTAGTGCATCAAACTGTGAAGATAAGTTACCATTGGGTTCAACACTGCAATTTCACATTACCCCACATCCTCCTATTTCTTCTTTGATTTTTTTCCCTTCATCTCCATAAAACAATGCAAAAAAATGCTGAAATTCTTATAAAATTACACACAATATGGTTATCAAAAGAACGCGTTTATTTTAAACATTTTTCTCTAACATATTAAGTGCTAATCTTAGAATAAATGAAGTGTCTATCTATAAATATTCAAGCTAAATAAAAGTTAAACAATCACTGTTTGTCTAGGCTAACAATAAAAATTCCATAACTTCAGTCTTTGAGCTAAAGGGTCATTCCATGAAAATGTCAACCTCAGCCGAAAAAAAAAAAAAATACCGAAGTGAAAAAAGTATCAAAAAATAAATGAATAAATACATAAATAAAAATCATACAGCATAAGAAGTTACAAAAATGGAAAAATTATTGTAATTATCACTGAGATTAGCCGTAATAAATAGTTTGTAGTGTGTCTATACTGCGTATTCGATGGTTGCGTTAGTCACGTTACGTTAGTCACACTCCATATTGAGTTAAAGTGACACTTAAGACTAAAAAAAAATTAAGATTTAGTAAATGTGTTTTATGTTTTTAAAATCCAACTTTACACAGTTTTCAAATATATCATTCAATTTTTAACACTTGCTTAACTTTGAGAAATTTTTGCCTCACAACATGAGCATTTATTTTCAAGGTTGCAAAACTGTTACGTTAGTCACACTGCTATTTTGGTTGAAAAAGTATCTACTGTCAGTAATTTTGTTTTAAATTCTTAGCAGAAATGATACATAGATATCACGTACATTGTAAATCCACCAGCATAACTAAAAAGTATTTTTTATCCTTTAAGTTACAAGTAAACACAGTTACAAATTCAGCTCTGAATGTTACGTTAGTCACTATGGAATGACCCTAAATTTAAAAATTAATACACAAAATATGCCTTAAAAACTTAAATTACTTATCAGAAATTTATATCGGGCAAGGATTCTATAGCTACAAAGCAAAATATTTCTAAGAATTATGTAAAATAATTAAATTATAGTTTAAAAATACTAATCAATACTCTTTTAGAGTTAATCAAATTAACATGCACTTATAATACATCAAAATGAAACATAGCTTAGCCTTCAGTATTAATAATAGTATTAAATATATAACTTTTACATTTGCCAAGAACGTGAATTTTATCTTTTATTCAGAGTTACATACTACTGATAAACAATCGAACCCATATGTGAAACTAATAAAAGAGTATTAAAAAAGAGAGAAAAGTAATATTGCAAATGAAATAATAAGTTTTTTAAAACTAATAAAAATTTCATACCTTACTACGCTGCATCCAATTTTATCGATTCTGTATTCCAAGCTTATTATTTTTAATTCTTTTCCTGTTATACATATTTTAAATTACTTTTTTATGCATTTTTTACGCATTTATTAGTATTTTTTTTTAATTTTCTTCTTAGATTAATTTTTGAAGAATATTTTAGAGTATATTCTAAACATTGATTTCGTAATATATTGTTTACTGTACATTTTCTTTCGGAAGAAACACCGAAAAATAAACTATTTTGAACAAAATGCACAAAGATAGCCTTATATTACATAATTAAATTCTGCTGCGCTATCACAGTCGAGCACAGAGCAGACAAAAAAAGACGTTGACTTTTAATTATATTATTTAGAGGAAAAAAATAATAAAGACGAAGCAATGTTATTTCAACGTCGCGAAAAATTAATGGCGTTCTTTCATTGGATAAATTAAGTTAATTCCGTTCCTCGGTGAGAGGCGTTTCTGCTATTACTTTCAAAGCAAAGAAACATTCTAGATTCTAGAATAATAGGTCATGCAATTTAATTACACATTTGGCGCTGAGGAAGCAATATTTTTGCTGCAACATGGAAAATTTGTCCTTTCACTTACACAGTAGGAGTTAGATCTAGTAAAATACATTGACAGACGGGGTGAAAACAATATCTTCGGATTATTTTAAATTAAATTCGGATAATAATTTTAATTTCGGATTAAGGCAAAAAATACGTTTAAAGCACTTCGTTGAAGCTTTAAAATAGAGATTGTTGAGTGCGGTAAGAATTTTTTCATTTTAAAGCAGCGATATTCGTTTAACTTTTATGACGATGACAAACACACAAAAATTTTATACATTATTTCTCTAGCCTATTTTCTCCGCACCAAATTTCATGATTTACCTCTCATATTAAAAATTATCGGGCCGATTATTGACGAAAAATAAGCCATTTTTCTAAAAACTATTGCTGTGCATAAATAAAAAACCGTTCTTTTTTTCTGTTTTTTTTATTACAGAGTAGCTGCATAGTCCATGATCCCTGTCAAATTTGGTTCAGATCCGACGTAAATTATGGATTTGTATAAGAAACACACACACACACACACACACACACACACACACACACATATATATATATATATATATACAGGGTGTCCACTCCAATCGTGGACCAATAGCTAATTTCTAAACCGTTAGAGATAAGCATATAGTTTATTTAGGAAAAAATCTCCAAATTATGAAAGGAATTTTAGGTCTATTCAATGTTTTTCAAAAAATCAAATTTTGAAAGAGTTACGAAATTTAAATTTTTATACAGCCCACCAGTCCTATCAATCATATTTAGTAAAATATTCTTGACGCTGTAACGTTTAAAACTAAAAAAAATCACTCTTCTACCACAAAAATTGACCGAGTTATGACGTTTTGAAAAATCAAAATTTTGCATTGTTTCATGACGTCATTGAGAGATCGCTTAAGGGACCGTATGCGAAATCCTGCAAAATCTTTATTTTTCAAAACGTCATAACTCGGTCAATTTTTGTGGTAGAAGAGTGATTTTTTTTTAGTTACAGTGTCAAGAATGTTTTACTAAATATGATTGATAGGACGGGGGGCTGTATAAAAATTTAAATTTCGTAAGTCTTTCAAAATTTGATTTTTTGAAAAACATTGAATAGACCCAAAATTCCTTCTATAATTTTGAGATTTTTTCCTAAATAAACTATATGCTTATCTCTAACGGTTTAGAAATTAGCTATTGGTCCACGATTGGAGTGGACACCCTGTATATATATATATATATATATATATATATATATATACATACATACCACGGCCGTAACCAGACCTTAGTTTCAGGGTTTTACCAAACCTATTTCTCGTGAAATCTATAAAGTCAATCAAATTTGATATAATGTTCTACATTCTATTGATTTTTGTTGCAATTGATGTTAAAGGTGTATTAACATGAAAAATGTAAATAAATAAGATGAAAAAAAAATGTGAATAGATGAGGTTACTCATATACGTGCATTAGAAGGAGTACTTTTAAAATGTCTATCTCACGGGGGGGGGGGGGGATACTTATAAGATGTGTAAGAAAAGCAGTCGAAAACTTTGTACAATTAATGAAGTTAAAAATACAAGACAGTGTGTCCAAAAGTACAAATTAAATATTAACCCTTTCAGACCTGGTGTCCGGTATACCGGACATCAGCTTTGAACAGCTGCCAATCATTTAATAATTGATTAAATTACTTGATTCTTTTTGTACTTTACTCTTGACATTCTGTATATCATCATCTGTGCAAAAATTTCTAGTTTTGGAATTGGAAACATTCCAAAATATGGATTGGAAGATGGGATTTGACTCGTTTTGCCAACGATAGATTTTTGTTGCAAAGGCTACCTTTTTTAATGATTTTTTAAAAAATACACAAGCTTTTATTCATCTTTTCAAATGCTTATATTATGTTTCGTTATTGTTTGGAGAACATTTTACGATAAAGTTTGTGTGATGTTTCACTTTTTTTTTTTTGGCTGAAATATTAATTTCAAAATATGTATCTGGAAAATTGGGCATGTCAGAACTCTTTTAATTTTTTTAATCACAAGCTTAAAATTTTGTTTGTGAGATGCTCTTAGCCTTAGTACTTTGTGTATCAAATAAAAACATTTTTGGTTAACTATTTCATAATGCCGACTGAAGGGGTTTAAAAAAGAGTTTGAAAACTAGCAAATAGATATTTCGGGGCTATTACAAATGAAGCCCCATCATTAGTGCAAAAAGAGGATGGTTCCTACCGTGCGAAAAGATGAACCATCCTCTTTTCGCACTGATGATGCGTCTTCAAACTCTTTTTTATTATTTTATTTGTACTTTTGGACACGTTGCGTTGTCTTATATTTTTAACTTACTTATAAACTGTGTTAAATATAGAGTTTGATACTTACAAATATGAAGAGTTTTGGAGTTTTTTTTTAGTGGTATTAAAATTTGAAGGGCAAGGTGTATTGCAAGATATGCTTGCAATAATTACAATACAAATAAATACTGCAGAGAAATTCGTACAATTATTCAAAACTGGTAATTTAATTTTTCAAATGCAGTTTTAAAATAAATAAAATAAAAATAAAATAGCGATAATTTGTTAAGTGAGAAACTGATAAGCATTTTTGCAATAGCTTTGAAAATTTTCGGAGGGGGTTTGAACCCTAAAAACCCACCCCTTCAATACGGCCCTAATACATACAATACATACATATATATTCTTTGTTATGAAGCACAGTTGGATAGAGAATTGCGTTATAACCGTGATGATCGCAGAATTGACCCTGCTATGGGTTTTATCGCTTTTGGTTGACCTTTTTTGACCGGGCTAATAATGATCCAAATTTCCAAGAATATACAACTTAAACTCATTGTAGCATTTAAGGTAGTAGTCTTCAAACTTCAAAATACAAAAAAAAAAAAAAAAGATTACACAAATACAGTGAACTCTCACTTATGCGCCGGCCCCAGGGACCAACCGAAAAAGGCGCATAAGTGAACAAGTCTATTTAAAGGTCTAAAACGCAACGTAAGTTCTAATGATAGCATGAATTAGAATGTTTCTATAGAAAAGGGACATATTACTACGGTGTGGCAATGACTGAAACCTAATTAGAGAAAACAAAAATTGTAGCATACCTAATCACAAACTAGTCCTTTTAAAACGATCCATAAGAGATAATTGTCCCTCTTTCATGTGGAAAAAATGCCTTCAGTGAGCAATAAAGGAGAAATATTAAAGAGGAAAGTGAAGAAAAATGCTTATTTTTTCAAGAAAATAAATTAAATTGTTTAGATTTTTCGAAAAATTCGGCGCGTAAGTGAAATATTTATATGTAGAGCGACGTATAAACGGATGAAATTATCATTATTTTGCTATGGAATGTGCTGGGACCAATAAAAACCTTCGTCGTATAAGTGAAAAAGGCGCATAAATGAGGCGGTGTATAAGAGAGAGTTCACTGTACTATTTAGATAAAAGAAACCTTCAAACACAATGATGACATTATTCTGGGGGGGGGGGACAATCCTATTCTTTTGTTTAAAAAGTAAATATATAGCAAGTTTTTTTTCTTCTTCTTAAATAATGAATAGACAGTTGAGACTGCAAAAACGTAGTGAGTCAAGTCACCGAAAAAACGTAACTCAATATTTACTTATTCCTTCGCTTTCTTAAAAACGGTTAAATCTAATTTTTAATATCTTTCTCAAAATTTTATTTTAATATTTTTGGATTGTTTTCAGTCTTTAAGAGGACCGAATCTCAGCAAAGCTACTCTGAAGAACTCCAAAAGTTTTTATTGCTTGAAAGAATTTCTGCACAACCTTTATTGTCTCATAAATAATATATTTATGGTTTAAAGTCAAAACGAAAGAGTTAATACCGTCAGTAGGAGATTTACTTTTAAAACCCATTAAAAATTTATACGCTGGACTGTCCTTAAAATTTCATATTCTGAATCACATAAAGTTTGAGAATTTTTGTTCAGTATTTTCTTATTTTAAAAATTGTTATTTGAAACTCTTTCAAAAATACCTGATCTTTGGCATGTCTTTCATACACACACACGTATTTGCAAAACATAAAAACTTAGTTCATAATTTTTATAACATATACAGGGTGGCGCAAAAAGATGGGAACTTTTGGATTTGATGTTGGCAGCACTGTGAGGGGCGGAGAAACGGGAGGAAGGTGGCAAGTTGTACAGTAGCATTGGAGATTTAGTGGCCATGGATCAGTGGAACGTACAAGAACGTGTAGTAGCCGTGCGCGCTTATTATAAAAATGGTGACAGTTTGGTTCAGGCTTTACGCGAGTTTAGGCGGCATTTCAACCTTCCTCCTCGCGCTCGCATTCCAACGAAACATGCAATTCAAACGTGGGTTGACAATTTTGAGCAAACTGGTTCAGTGGTAAAAAGAACGTCTTCTGGCCGACCACGAAGTGCTCGGACTCCACAAAATGTTGAAGCCGTGCAAAGTGCCATGACAAGAAGTCCACACCGTTCAGTTCGAAAAGTTGCTGCTGCAGTGACTGTAAGCCGTCGATCTGTCCAAAGAATACTCCATGAACTGAAGTTTCATCCGTATAAACTGCAATTGGTTCAAGAATTGAAACCCAATGATCACTTACTCGACACTTTGCACCAGGTAATGCAGAATTTTCAAAATCGACTTGCTGAATGCATCCGGCAAGACGGACATCATCTTCGCGATATCATCTTCAAAACTTGAATGTTTCTTAAATTTCCAATGTTGTAGTGTACATTAGGCATCCTGAATAAATTAAAAAAAAATTATTTCTTGTTTTTTTCTTTTTTCAAAAGTTCCCATCTTTTTGCGCCACCCTGTATAATGTTTTTCACATATATTTCTTTCCCTTTCTTTTTTTTAAAGTTAACTTTCATATGAAATTAAATATATCATTTAAATATGTCCAACACTCACAGAATAAGTCCCAAAAGAACTCTAGGAAAGCGGTGATTGTGTAGGTTCATTTCATTTACAACAGATTATATTCAGGCTGGTATTGACTGTATAATACATCGGAGAACGTTCTCATAGTAACTATGGGACTATAGTTGAGGTAGAACAGCTAAAAAAAGCTGCGCATTATAAAAATATTAGTGTGTGGAAATACAAACTAGATAAAAACGTAGAGTTTGTAGAGGAACACGCATTTAAGATTAAATTACAGTAAATAAAGGCGCAGCACAAACGCAAAACTAACTGCACAAATACGGCAATTGTCATCATAATTCGGTGTCTATAAGGTGTACGTCTTAAAAATGAACGTCACACAGTTTAAACGTCATCCAATGTTCCGTCTCTCTAACGTCTTTCTAACTCTTTTCTTGTATCCCTTGTCTGTCTCGTGGCTTTTCAGTATGGTTGACATTAATTTCCAGAAGCCGTTTGCCACATATGCCATTACAAACTATAATTTTCAAGAAAAATGTTACAGAAATTTTGACGTTATTTTTGGCTTATTGAAAAAAAATATTGGACTATGTCTTTTTGTATACCTATTCTTACATCTCAAGGATACCTCTTTACATGTCTTCCTATAGTGAAAAACGCACCAAATTCTAAAGGAATTGGTGTGGTTAGATCTAGTTAATGTACCATCTCCATGGTGTGTGTATTTTTGTTGAATAAGTCCTAGTGAAAAACGGAAAGGTACGATTCACAAGAGTTCCACGCTTTCATTTCTAATTTTGCCGAGAATTTCACAATTCTAGTCATTATCTGGACAAGCATTTTATATTCTGCAATTTGATTTAATGATTAAAGAACAAATCTAGAATGAAAACAATTGCTAATCTCTGCGTATTTATCCTTTATAATGTAAATGTTCTCGTAGATTACGTATAGCACTGTATTTTTCTGAACTGACGTACGATCACTTCAAACAACCATCCCTACTCTTAAAGAAATACCATCAGCAATCTTCTTGAAATGTAGGGCACAAGAACATTTCAATTGTAGTTTTAAACTCCCGATTTAAAGTAAGGTAAAAAGATTTACTTCTTCCTCTTAGTCATTACAGTAATTTAATCTTGAAGATACATTTTTCCCGAGTTGTTACATTCTCCTCTTCTTCTCTAAAGACTTCAATTTCTCAAAAAGGAACTCTTTGCTCAAAAATGTCCTTTCAACTGTTCAAACAAGAAAGGAAATTCAGAAAAAGAAGATAGCATTTACTTTTCAGCTCCCTATTTTCGCTCAACTTCCATCTGATTTCACAAGTAAAAAGCCGCTTTTATCCCTGCAACAATATGAGAGATCCTATTATGTTCTCCAAGCATGGGGATTTTATCGAATCAAATAGAGAATTGGGGATAAAAGTATGTGATTTCCCTCTAATCAAAGAGGCGGTTTAGATTCATTGCATGACGACGCGTTGTTGGGACTTAAAGACCTCTTTTAGTGTTTTCAGATTGTTCGTCGCTCACCCGAAGAAAGTACGCAATCATCTTGATGATCGTAACTTTATTTCATTCCTAATTCGTGGGCGTCTTTCAAAATCCTGTTTTCCGCAAAAGATTAGGATACTGAATTAATGGATTCCGGGGAAAGTGATTAAAGTTCAAACTGCAGTTAGTTCATCGAGGAGTAGCTTTCAATTTTGTATAATGTAATAAGGTGTAGCAATTTTGGGTTTTACAAACAAAATATATTCCAGCATTTGCTGCAGACGTCAAACGCCAATTATAAAATTTATCTGTGTCATACCATTTTGGTGATTTTATTGGATGTTGCGACGCCATCTTCCGATTTTTATGGCTAAGGCAGAAATGTTACTGTTAAAAGGTTGAGTAGCTTTTTAATTTTCAATGATTGAAAAAATAGTTTTAAAAGGGGTTAAAATGGCTTCATATAATGTTTCCAGTCCCGTACTTATTTTACTTAACTTTTATGCATTTTAATTAATTAAATAGTAAATTTAAAAGCTAATTATGAGATGCATTTTCATCTTTGTTAAAGATTTTTAATGTATAAAATTGCTTTTAAATTCATGAATATGTTTTTAACTTAAATATTTATCAATTAAAAAAAATATATATGTATTTTTTTAAATAAAACTTTTTAATTGTTTAACTGATTTTAAAGGTAATTCTGAGATGTATTTGCATCTTCTTAAAAGTTACTTAATATTTGAGTTGTTATGCTCTCAAATTCCTGCCAATATTTTTGTAATTTTACCTTTGCTTAAAATAAGTTTCTATTTACTTATTTAATATTTTTAATTTTGCAAAAATTATTCTCTCTAGCAAAGTACTCGAACATTAAATAACTTAAAAATGTATTAAAGTTCTGTTACTTTTTTAATCGCTTAATTTTAATTTTAAACACAAGAGGGTTAAAGTTCACCCTTTGCAATTCCCTGCTGTATCGCTCGTGTACACAAACGTGCGATTAATATCTTGCATGATATATATGGTAGATTTTTAATTGTATCTTGTAGCTTGTCATTGTTTAAATAATTAAATTTGAAAAAGTCTAAAAGTGCAACCCTGCCAGCCTTCTGTCGGTATTCATGGCTATGACCAAGAGTTAAAATATTTTCGTAATGCATTTTGTAGTTTATCTTTTGTATAAAAGCAATTTAATTTTTTTATCAAATGTATATATATTTTTTTAAATATTATTTTAAAAAATAGCAATTATATTTTTTAATTAAAACATTTTTTTCCAAAAGTCAGAGGTGTTTAAGTGCCCCATTGCACCCCTCAACCGGCACTTTACGTTGGGTAAGATCATGCACTGGACTTCACTCACTAAACAAAATCATGCATTTGTTTTTATTTTTTAAATAATAGCTATAAAGAACACTAAGTCCAAATTTATCTGTCATCAACAAAATACAAAGTAAAAATTTGGTTTTAGAAGAAAATTACGTCCTTAATTATTTATATGATTCCGTAATTGTTTTTATTTGCATTCTTCTTGTATTAAGAGGTCAAGTGTAAGTTGCTATTGAAGATTGATTTCATGCTCTTAAAATTAAAGAATCTAGAATAAAAATTAGTAAAATCATGATCTTCTGCAAGCATCCTCTTATATTTAAAAGTTCGAATAGTTAATGAGGAAAAAACACTTGAATTAGTTAAATTACTACGATAAAACATTTTAAACGGTGATATTTCCTCGAATTATCATCTGAAAACTAACTCAACGGCTCACTTGGCCTGAGACTATCACAGATAAAAATCAATTATGAGATTGATAATTATGCTGTAAAACTACTTTCCAAGATAAGCGTTAAATTATTCAAAGAACAAGTATTTTTCTAAATAAAAAAAGAAAGAAAGAACTCTGCTCCAAGCATCAACATTGCAGAGTCTCGTTCTTCCCCAATAAACCAGGACAATCAACGTAAACTGATCCACCTCACCCACTAAATAAAATCATACAATTGTTTTAACATTTGTATTTTAAAATAATAGCAATAGGATCAAAAATTTATTTGTCGTCAACAAAATATAAAGTTGAGAAAAAATTTGGTTTTAAAAGAAAATTAAGGTCCTCAATTATTTATATGACTCTGTAGTAGGTTTTTATTTGCATTATTTTTGTATTAACCCTTCACTGCACGGTGTGCCAGATCTGGCACAAACCAAATAAACCCTCATATATTCCTATGATTTTTAAATACAGTTAAACTGAGCTGTGTGCCCCTTCTGGAACATTGCTATAACAGTTTAGTGTGATTTTTATGCACTAGTTAGTTGCACTAGTCTAGGTATTACAGTTCTTGCTTTTGAAAGAAAGAGTGTCTGCATTTCCGTTAGAAGTGTGCTTAGTCATTATTTTCTTTGTTCTAAAAATGTTTAAACACACTTAGTGGAAAGTTTGTTTATACCACTTATGGCACAAAATACATTGTAGATTATTACACTTATCGGTATACAAAGCATATGCTATGTGCTTTGTGCCATATATAGAACAAACAATTAAAACATCATTTTTGGTGCACATTTTTAAGATTATTTTTTTTCTTCATTTTTCCTGAACTCAGGGCTATTTAAAAGGTAACAAATGATTTTTTTCATGAAAATATAAAAAATCGTGCACTGAAGGGTTAAAAGAAAATTAAGGTCCTTAATTATTTATATGACTCTGTAGTAGGTTTTTATTTGCATTAGTTTTGTATTAAGAGCTCAACGTGTAAGTTGCTATTGAAGATTGATTTCTCATGCTCTTAAAATAAAAAAATATAAAATAAAATAAGTAGGAACATGATACTCTTCAAGTATATCCTCTTATATTTAAATGTTCGAAAAGTTTAAAAGTTAATACACTTAAATTTTGCGTTCAATTGCTACTATAAAACATTTTGAACGGTGATATTTTCTCTAATTATCACTTAAAAACTAAATCAACTGATCACTTGGTCTAAGACTATTACAAATGAATACAATTTGTGAAACTGATAATTAGGCTGTTAAACTACCATCCAAGATAAGCGTTAAGTTGTTCAAGTAATGCTAATTTGAAAAAAAAAGAAAAGCTGTCTCTACCAAGCATCATCATCGCAGCTTCATTCTTCCCCTATAAACTGAGACTATCAACATAAACTGATATGTTGAAATCTTTATGAGGGGTAATCTCTCCTCCACGCATCATTCAACTCCGAAATAAATAAAAGTCCTTATCAAATTACAGCACATCATCCTAATGAGAAGAATCTTGCATTATTCACCTCCGGATAGGAAATACAAAGGAGCTCCTTGAGGATGTCTCAGGGGAAATTAAAGAAGGCAAGGATTTTCCGTGGCTACTTTGGCCCGCGTATGAAAACACGAGATTTAGTTTTTCGGGGAAAACTTTCGAAACAGCCTTTTGAAAGTTCTGCTTATTCTTGAAGCTCATTTGTTGCAATAAAGTAATCGTAGTAAGTGATTAAAGTGGTTCGGAAGAAAGATTTAACTTCCTCAACGGTTTTATTGAATTGAGTATCAAGTTTGACTTCCGAGAAATGAGCCGGATTTTTAATGACTTTTTACTTTTGGAGGCCATGTTTTTAAATGATTATAGACTCTTGAATTTTAATTCAGTTTTTCTCTCATATGTAGAAAAGGTTTAGTGATAATATTGCTCTTAAGGCCAACAAGTGCTGATAAGCTTTCAGATTGCTGATAGGTTTCCCTTTACCGTAGTATTTTATTCATTTTGTGATTTGGTATATTAGCTAAATACATGACCCATAGTGAAAAAATTTATTTTTAAAACTGGTAAGAAATGAGATCATCTCTTTTTTTCTTCACTTTAAATAAAGTGTTTATTTTTCTTTCTCTCTCTCTCTTTCTCTCCGCTTTTTTCTTTTTTTTTTTTCTTTTTTGGCTTGCATATCAGGGACATTCCATTTCAATAAAAAAATATCTACTGCTGCACAATACAACCTAAAAAGAGAGCAAATATGTAGATCCTTTTTCCTTTGCATTTGAATTTTATGCAAAACATGGACTCTACTTCTAAAACATACAATTGAAGGGGTAAGTAGATAAAGGTCATTAGTGACATTTTTTTTTAATTTCTAAAAAAACTTTCAAGAAAAAAAATATTACCTTTTCACCTTCATCCATGGTAAAAAGATGGATTTTCAAAAATTGTCACATATAACCTTTATCCACTTGTCCCTTCAACTAAATTTTGAAATTTTCCAGAAACTTCTTATACAATGTTTTGGCTCCGTAACGGAAGTATCTTGAGTAATATATTTTAATTTTTTTTTTTGAATCTTCAAAATTTAACCCTCTGACTGCTCAATTTTCTTAACGAAGTCTTTAAAAATATGCATATTTTTTATGTATGAAAAACCAATATAAAACTTATGTACTAAACTTGCACCCCCCCCCCCCATATTACGTTAGAAACTATCCTTAATATAATAAATCTTGCAACAAGGTACCAAGTTCTACCTTCATGTTCTTTACGCCGAATTCGAACAACAATACTATTTTTTTCCCAATTTTTAAGCAATAAAAACCACACTTTCGATGAAATCCTTTCTTCACTAAATTAGAAGGTATCGGGCTTGTAAAATGGCCGAGCGGTCTGTGCAAATGCTTCAGAAAATTCATTGCTGACATTTAAACGATGAAATTGCGGAATAAGGTTTTTAATTACGTTGTGCACGTGAAAATCGTGGGATGAGCAAAATTTGTTACTTCTTCGTTGCCCGTGGAAATCGCGGGATAAGCAACCAGAGGGTTAACTGCATTATATACAATTAAAGACCATATTCTTTATAAACTTAGTGAAACAAATTAAAAATTAAATTTATTTCCAGTCTTTATAAGCTGTTCTGGGAGAAACATACATCTGTTACAGTGGAATTACCCGTCAGTATACTCTTTCCAGAAGACGCGTTTTGCTGTTTCAATTACATAAACCATTGTGTTATGTAAATAAATAATCTTAGTGCAGGAAAAGGGGACAAAGTGAAATAGCAAGGCAAAGTGAAATGGCAAGATATTTTATACGCTCTGCAGCACCGCTTATCTGGTAATACTTTAACTATGTTGATTTTAGTCAAAACATAATTCATTGTCAATGCATATGATAATCTAAGTCAGTGTTTCTCAACCTTTTTGAGTACATCATGCCCTTCAAGACGTTGACTGATACCTATCGCCCCCCCCCCTTTATTCCTCTAAAAACTATAGGTTGGCGTAAGTGAACATCGATATTATTAAAAATATAAGTACTTAGCTTTAATTTGAAGAAAAATGTACTCAATAAAGCAATTATAACCAATTACTTTTAAACTAAAAGTATTAATAATTAAATAAATACTTTTATTGCTTTTTTTTCACAAAGCAAACTGATAAAAGCATTCGAAGGGAAAAAGACCATTGACTTACATTTTTCAGGAAATTATTTTCTTTGCTACACTGGAATCTGGGCGAACTACAATCATCGAAACTAAAGATTTGAAGGAAAATAAATTGAAAATCTGAAAATTCATAAAATTAACAACGAATGACAAAATACCTCCTAAAGTTCTTCTGAGGGGCAAAGAGGAAACTCTTGATTTTAATTTGTTTTTTTCTTAACTTATAATCAACCAAAGTAGCACATTTCGTTTTATAAACGTGGTAAAATGGTTATTAACGTTGTAACAACCACTTAAAAACGTTTATAAAACGTTTAAACGTTATTTGTGCTACCTGGGAATTGTCTGAACTTTAAACAACCGGTTTTGCACATGTTACAATTTTGGTTTTCGCTACCCTTTTATCACTACTGTTTGCTCTTCTAAACACCCATCGCCCCTTGAGAATTAACCTCTCCTTTAAGGGGTCAAATAGCCCCTTTGGAGGCGATCGCCTCCAGGTCAGGAACTACTGATCTAAGTCATATTAAAATTTGATACCAAAATTGAAATAGTTTTTATTGTGCAAAATTCATTTTTAGTTTAATCAAAGGATACATTTATCATTTTTAACATTTCAAACATTAATTGAAGTATTTTATGGTCAGTGAATAATTTATTTATTTACTTGCTTTGATTTGAAATGTGCGTTCCAATTGATTTAGTGCATATGGGGTGAAGTCAATTTTCCAAAGAAAAATAGTTCATTTTGCACCATACATTAATTCATTTATATTCTTTCATTTATTTATTTTTTCGTTTATTCATTCATTCATTGTTTAATTAACTCGTTCATTTACTCCTTAACTAACTACATCATTTATTTATTTTTATTTCATAATGCAAGAATTTATTCATTTATCTATTTATTTATTTAAATATTAAGATTTTTCATAATCAAATAGAAAGCATTTCAAAAATATTTCAATTACGAATTAGAAAAACTCTAAAAACTACATTTAAGTACCAAATTAATTATAAGATACAATTTTCTCTTTTATATACTGCATTTTTCAAATTGCCACTTTGGTCATTTTGAGTCCTTAAATTACATAAACTATATTCAAAAATTTTTAATAGCTCCCAACATTATGTTCTTCCAAATCTGAAACAAAACCAAAATTCCCTAGCAGTATCATCTCATCGGCCGATGATCGACCATTCATCGGAACGCGGTGAAATTCTCATCGGCCGATGATCCAGTATGTCTCATTGACCAAACAGAATCCTAGCAGCAGAATCCGATGAATTTTGCTCGAAATACGATGAGATTTGGAGCAATTAACGAGCAGAACAGTCCCGTGCCGATGAATTTCATCGGAAAACTTGATCGGAAGGATATCGTTTTCCGATGGAATATAGCTCGCCTTATTTTCATCAGGAAAGTTGATCGGAAGGATATCGCTTTCCGATGAAAAGTAGCTTATCGAAAACTGTACTCGGATACTGATCGGAACGATGTCATCGTGCGTCACGGGATCAGTTTACGAGGAATTCGATGATCGGCCGAGCAAAATCCGATGCGTTGATGCTACTTGAGTTTATGTACAGAACAAATTACATAAAACTAGGTGACCCGTGCGGAATTCCGCAAAAAAAAAAAAAAAACCTCTAAACTTAAAATTTAATACGACAATTTTTATTGGCTTCATTTGCACAACATCGCCATCTACTGCCGTCGCTCTGACAACTTTTCAAAAAGATCAAAGACACGTTCACTTTTACAACTACTACAAAAGTGATACCCTATATTAAAATCAAATACCCAAGGCTACTACTAAACTCAATACTAACGTTATCGCAAAACTACCATAGTATTTTGAAACAATAAAAGTTACAATTAAGGTTTACCGAGCTAAGCCTTGGCTTGAAATGTCGCATTTAAAATTGATTTGAACAACAATGGTAAAACGATTTTAACAGTTGAGCAAAAAATTTAACTTTTTCAAACTTCAATCGCTTATAAGTCGCTTAAACGTGGATTTTCGAGATTCTCGTTACGCGGCGCTAGCGGAGAAACGTTCTAAAGAACGCATTTTTTTTAAAATCTTTCGAATGAAATCAAAATGGAGACGATACGACAATTATTTCGCTAGATAGAGTCAATTTTGTGCCCAAAAATTGAAGTTCGAATAAAAAACGAACCGACACTTTTTAGAGGGTGGGTCTAATTTTCGTCAATAGCCCGCGGGATAAGCTTCAAAATCATAAATTTTCTTGCAATTCGATAAAGAAATGAGCGAGTTTCGACCGGGTATAGGATTCGGCTTAGAGAAATAATATATGGAGATACTTTTTTCTCTTCTATACTGCATTTTTAAAACAAATTAGCAATTTGTTTAGTTTAAATTAGGTAAGGTATCTTAACTATTCAGCATTCCCTCATATTCCCCTACTTAAATTTACTGTTCTTCAAGGTCAAAACGAAACCAACATTTAAAATCAGTATTATACACTGCTCGACATTGAAAATGCAACACCAAGAAGGAGTGGTCAGAAATTGATGAAATTTGGTAAGAAGACAGAGACAGCATGGAACAATAAGTGATATTTATTTCAAAATAGATAAGCAAAATTTAGAGCGAGGACGGCGTCGGCTCAGTAAGAAGTAGGACCACCGCAGACAGCGATGCACGAAGAAACACGTCTAGGCATGGAGTCAATAAGCCTGCGGATGGTGTCCTGAGGAATGGCACTCCATTCCTTATCAACCATTTGCCACAGTTCGTCCTCTGAACGAGGCAGTGGCAGGTTCTGCAAACGGCGTCCAATCACGTCCCACACATGTTCAATTGGGGACAAGTCAGGAGAGTATGGTGGCCAGAAAAGCATCTGTGCACCTCGTAGAGCATGTTGGCTGATTCGAGCACTGTGAGGGGATTGCCACCGGCCGCAGTACATTATCTACATATCGTTGGGCCGTCATAGTGCCCCGAATACGAACTAGAGGTGATACGGAATTGTATGCAATAGCGCCCCAAACCATTATGCCACGTTGTAGCGCTGTGGGGCATTCCACAGTTACTGCCGGATTCGATCTTTCTCCACGTCGACGCCACACACGTATGCGATGACTATCGCTGGACAAACAGAAGCGGGATTCATCTGAGAACACTACGGTTTGCGATTCTGCCATCCACGTGGCTCTTCTCCGGCACCATTCCAAACGTTGGAGTCTGTGCTGTGAGGTCAATGGCAGTCTTCTTAGCGGGCGCCGTGATTGCAGGCCACGTGCAACCAGTCGACGAGAAATGGTTCTGGTCGACACAGGAACATCCAGGGTACCTTGCACGTGCTGCAGAATCGACGTACAAGTGACTTGCGGGTCCGCCACAGCTTGTCGGTGAATCCGTCGATCCAAGTGGTTTGACGTCACTCTGGCTGCACCTGCACCCCTCAGTGTGGCTACATTTCCTCTTTCCAACCATCTCCGACACAGCCGATGCACAGTGCTTGCATCCATGTGGGTATCAGTTGCAATTTGACGTATGGACCAACCTCCCCTTCTCAGTCCGATCACCATACCCCTTGTAAAGTCGTCTATATGCTGGAAGTGTCTTCGTTGAGGACGGCGTGGCATTTCCTCCTATCACACGTATCCTTCGAGACAAAAACCAAATTTCTCCGACAATCAGTCTGGCAGAAAAACCAGCATGAACATAGCCCACTTTTCAACTTCATTCTCTTATATCTTACTTCACGTGCGTCGGAGAGCTGCGCATTTCATATCATTTGCATAACTCAGTGACGTGGTCCACGGTAAAATTTGCATGAATTTCTGACCACTCTTTCTTGGTGTTGCATTTTCAATTTCGAGCAGTGTAATTATAACATTCATTTTTCTCTCATATATACCTTATTTTTAAAACAAACTAGGAATATGTTTATTTTGAAAAATGCAAGTTTCCTTTACTACTTAACATTTCCTCATATTCACCTTCTTATATTTACAAATCTCCCAAATGTTTAATTAAAATTATAACTTTGAACATCTAATTTGTAATAATTTGTTACACTGTAAAAAATGAATTGTGTTATTACAGTATAATACAGCTAATTTTATAGCAAAAACTGCAAAAATTGCTAATTTTACCGTAATGAACTGTAAAATTGCTACTTTAACAGTGATAAACTAAAATTGCTAATTTTACAGTAATAAACTGTAAAATTGCTACTTTAACAGTAATAAACTAAAATTGCTAATTTTACAGTAATAAACTGTAAAATTGCTACTTTAACAGTAATAAACTAAAATTGCTAATTTTACAGTAATAAACTGTAAAATTGCTACTTTAACAGTAATAAACTAAAATTGCTAATTTTACAGTAATAAACTGTAAAATTGCTACTTTAACAGTGATAAACTAAAATTGCTAATTTTACAGTAATAAACTGTAAAATTGCTACTTTAACAATGATAAACTAAATTTGCTATTTTTACAGTAATAAACTGTAAAATTGCTACTTTAACAGTGATAAACTAAAATTGCTAATTTTACAGTAATAAACTGTAAAATTGCTAATTTAACAGTTTATCATCCTGAATTTACAGGTTTTAAACTGAACCTCTGTTGCCAGTATTATACTGTTGTGTTTACAGTATAATACAGTTAAATTTTATGTCAATAAATTGTTGTCCGGTTGCCAGTATTATACACTAAAAACAACAGTTTATTTTCTGCAGGGTATATTGAAAATGCATGCAAAACCATTAAAACATTTTTCTTGCTTTACACGCTAACTCTTGCCACACTTTGAATGGAAATGAGACTTACATTGAAATAATTGTAAGCAAATCCTTTCATTATCCGTCCGCATTACCTCATTTAAATCTCAAACTAAATAAAAATGATCCATGGTCTTTACTTCTAGCTTCTAGTAAGACTCGGGATGTTTCATGTATATTTACCATTGGATAAATCGTACAAAGGAATTCGCCTAAACCTCTCCAGGGAAATTAAAGACACATTGACGCGTTCATATGGTTGGTGTCTGGATTTTACTTAACGAGAAAGATATTTTTCGGTTTGCAAAGATTCTTCAAACGTTGCTCACTTTTGAAAGAGTGTCCCTTTCTTTATTAATAATTCTTGAGACGGAAGAGTTGGAAACTTAGTCATTTCAAACTTTGTGGTTTCATCTTTGGACTAATTTTCAAGATGCTAAGCTTGCTTTTCTTCCTTTAGACTGATAAAAAGAAGTCGTTCGTTAGAAATATCAAACTTTGGTAAATGAATTAGTTTTCAAGCGTATTTTTCTTCTAAATTAATGTAAATAAAAAATGGCGGTTTTTTTTAAAAGTTTCTTAGAGTGCTCTTTTAGTACACTGATGATCATAACTATAAGGACGACAGAAAATTGCACAGAAAATAAATTCGAAATAATTGAGTGAAATGTATGCATGAAATTCTTTTGGGATGCAAAACATTTGAAAATATAAATTATGAACATTTTACCATAGCTAGTTTTTCAATGTCATTGTAAAAACATGACAAAATCATAACAACAACTTGTGTTTTGCCTTCAGAACAATTATAACTACGTCATATCTCACTTATTTCAATCTCGTTTATCAGTCTTAACGTTATGCAAGTTAAAGAACTTACTTGGAAGTTTTTACCCAGTCTTTTTCGAAGTAGAAAATGATTTTTTTGCTTGTTTCAATATTGAATTCCATTTTTCGTACTTAGTGTGCCAGAATGTCTTTAAAAAATTCCGTTAAACTCGGAACTGTCCTTTCCTTTTGATCGGACAGCAAAGTAATTTCAAAAATTGGCCTCAAGGCAAGATTTTAAAATTTGTAAAAAGTGTAATTAGACATTATCCTGCAGGAACAATTTACCTCTATTTGCAATTGAAGGTACTTTCGGTTAAACAAAAATTATTGCCCAGTACGTGGACATAACTCTTAAAATTCATAATTGCCAGTATAAAAACTATTGGAATATTCGTCTGGTAAATTGGGAGCATTTTGCTCTTACGACTATTAAGTAAAATAAATTTATTTAGTACACACACAAAACACACACAAAAAAAAAAGGTTCTCAGCGAATTACCAAAAAGAGATGCCAGAATTTCTTTCACTTCATGCTCGACATTCTTCGAATTATTTACCAATTAAGCCAATTTCGTTTGTGTAATTTCATTTAGAAGCTCGTTCCCCGCCAATGCATTTTAGCTCGACATGCCAGTGGCTTGCTAAATCAGTGCGAGAACGTCTTATTCTTAGAAGTGGTTGTAAGAGAGCAAATAAAAAAGAGAGATTAAGCACTTAGTGACTGCAGCTGGATTTCCTGAGCGTGCGATGAAGCAGAAAGCAATGCGGTGTGTGATAGGTACCATCATCATTTAGTTTTCTTCATGAGGTTACTCCGCAAGGCTTTGTTTTCTTAGTCTGTTGGTGGAAAAGTTTGGTGCTTTGGGAGTGAACATGTAATGGCCGTTTTACCACTGGCATTGCTATTTGTCAGTGTAAAGTAGGGGATGATTGTTTTCATGGTTAGGGAAAGAAAGTTTTAATTGGAGTTTAGTTCTTGCTTTTTTTTTTTTTTTTTTTGAGCAATTGGGTTTGCCTATTGATTACACCTTGCAGTGGCTTGGTGCTTCGTATTCTATTCGCTTTTTGATCAGCAAAAATTGTTCAAATTTCGTTTTTCATAAAAGTTATTAACGAACGTTTTGTTAAAGTGTAAAGACAATTTAGAAAATAGAGTACTGATTTTACTAATAGAGTACTGATCTTAGCTACAATAAGAGGATCTTTGCCTCCAACTCGATCATTGGCTATTCCTAACTGAGGAGTCCACAATAAGGACGAAACTGCAGTCTTAGGATGCTATGATCGAGCTGTGGGTGCATTTACTTTAGAGTACTAATTCCTTGATACGCATTCGTGTAGAATGGGGCAATGAGTCGCATTAGATGGCATAAATATATATTACATTTTTAATTGGATGTTTCATTTAATATTACCAGCTGTGCACATTTCTTATGATAACATTTTTTTTTTCTTTTTGATTGCTTAAGTGAATAAAACTTATTTGTGAATTACTCAATTCCCCTTAAAAACTTATTAAAATACTTTTGTTTTTAAGTCAGTTCTGCATCTGGAGGGAAACATATGGAGCTTCCGACTCACGAAACATTTAATTTGGTGTTATAAAAATCATGAAAATATAATTTAAATTGGTGAAGCCCCAGCTTTTCCTTTGGTGAGTTCCTTTAACCGTTTTTTTCCAACCGCAACACTGTGTATAGTGCATATAATATAACATATATGCACTATACAGATAAGTATGCGTGTGTAGCAGCAATGCTTATTCTCGAAAAGTTAATGTTGTCAGATTTTTTTTTCTTCATTTATTTGTTTAAAACACACACTGTAGGTATTTGGCTATTTCAGCGTTTCGCAGAAAGTGTTTTGAAAAGAAGCACTAAAAAAAATTGCATTTTAATTTTTTCAAAAAGTTAGAATAATTTTAATTGTTAAAAGATACTTTTTTTCAATTAACTTTAGCATTTATATGCATTAAAAGCATTGCAAGATGATCTTTTATTGTTAAAAAAGTAACCGTTTTAAAAAAAAAGTCTCTTCAAGAAAGAAATGAAGACACACATGTTTGTTTCATTGAAAAGCACTTAGAAAGTTCAATTACTTAAATATGTCTTCACGATTTTCTGACATTTTTTTAAATAGTTATATTTAGAGACTAATAAGTATTCGAGGTATGAGTGGATCATAGTAGACCATATAAGTTAAACATGAAAACATTCATGCTTTTTTTGTTAGGGTATATTTTGAACATCACATAATCCTTTAACAATGCAGTAACGTAATTCGTTTCTTCTTATTGTATCATTAACTTTAACTTATGTGTTAATAATTTATGTAAATTGTTTTTTTTCCTTTATAATGGGGAATATATGCTTTTGTAAAAAATAAATTTTATTCAATCTCAAAAATATTTTACACTAGTTCCAGTTTCACGACCTGCTATTTAATAAAGTATATACATTTTTTTAAAAAATATTGTCCCAAATAATTGCCAATTATCACAGTCATACGCTAAGATAATGATTTCGCATTTTTACTTTAAGGTATTGACAGCTGTTAATAATGTTAAAAGAAGTTTTTTTTTTTTCTTTTCCTTTTTTGTCATTTTTTTATTAGTTTTTATGCGACAGCATAACTATTGCTTAGAATCCTAAAATTAATAACTTAAACCCTACATTTTTGTAATTTTGAATTATAATTTATCCGAGAAAAATAATTCAAACAGGATATTTTCGTTCCCATCGAGGTTACTACATGTAGCCATTTCATCTAATTGGCCTCCGTCTCGGGATGCTATAAAATAAAGCAACGCTCAGTAACAAAAAACAAAAAAAATAATAAAACGATGACTTTGAATTATTGGAGAAGAAATGATGTTTCCACAAAAAACATTTGTCAATAAGACATAGGGCTCTAATGTAAAGAAAATTTTAAATTAACCCATTAATGCTTAGCGTCCCTTTTTAGGCACGGTCCAAAAAAGGGTCTGAATTTCCCCAAAATGAACATTTCAACCAAATAATAGTGTTCAATTAGTACCTTGGTATTGTTTCAATTCGTTATAACCGATTGCAGCACATAACCACTGTAGCAGTTTTAATATGATCTTTATCAAAAACTACATCGTTCACAATCTCAAGAACAAAAAGCTAAGTTTTTAAAATAATTCCCAGCTTCCCAGTTTATGTTATTTGCTGCTTTTATTTCTTCTTATAAAATGTCTTTTTAAATATTATATCGTAGGCAGAAAAAAAATTAGTGAAAAAAGTATGTACCCTCTGGGGTTTATCGTAACTTTCAAGGGACGATTTTTCTTTCCATAATAAAAAAAATTATTTTTTACATAATACTTTTCTTATTATTTTTCTTGTCCATTAAACACTGTTTGCAACCAGTGTACAAAATATCTTTGGAGAAAAAAAGTCAGGCATTAATGGGTTAAAAAGAAAAACTATATATGAAATGACACACAATTCTACTGTCAAATTACTAGTAAAATAAAATTAGCCAAAACATAACTCTATCCAGCCTCAACTTTCAAGATAAAGCAAATATTTAAGATTTTATGCAGAGTTTTTGTTTACTCAAGCTATCTGCCGCTATAGCGGTACAAGAGAACTTAAATCAATGTAATAAGTTTTGGAAAACCGTTTTACCCAACTACGATATTTATTCGAGACATCAATGCATAACTTTAGACATAACTTGTCCAGATATTGGAGGCAGATTTCCTGTCAAATTCCATTCGTGTCCTTAATCAAATAGACATCAAAGAGCGTAAGTTTCCGGATGTTAGCCGTGATTGGAAGACTGATAAGGTTCGCAATATTTGACTTCTGAATATAGATGGTAGTTATCTGAAAGGCGCTCCGAATTCGGAGTGTACAAGTACATATTCCGAAGATGCAAAGCTAATAGAAACAAGTTGTTCTTGGCAGTAGCTAGCGTTATGCAAATTAATTTCATTAAAATAATTTCAAATGCTATTTTTTTTTTTTTTGCTTTAAGATGTTTTGTGTGCTTGTGTGTGTTTTGCAAACGGTAAAAACTTTACAAGAATATTAATTTATTATTACATTCCAGTAATTTATTGTGAACTAGCTTTGTCCGGCATTGCACGGTCTACCTTGATAAGTTTTGCCAAGTGACGGGTGTCTAAGAGTCCCGATTGCTTATTTGGTCGATTACGCAGTAAGAAAAATGAATCAATTGTTGAAAAAAAATTTAAGACCCACGTTACAGGAAAAGCCTAAAAGCAAAAGCAAGAATTTTATTTGTTTATACTAAAGTAAAAAAAGGAGAAAGCTTAATAAATGAGTTTTGAAAAAAAGAGACACATTGCAAAAAGGTTAAAGGAGTTCAATTACTTAAGGGAATAAAAACGATGTAAAAATAAACTATTAAAGGTTTTCACTAGTGCATTGCAACAAACTTTCACAACAATTTCTTAAAGAATTAAATATTACTTATGTATTTTTTTTAATTTTCATTTTAATAAATTGCTAGGGGTCTTCTAAACATTGTCTTCTAAACATGTTTTGAGTATACCTTCCTATGCTTAGCTGAAAATATACTATTAACGCATGAATAATGTTAACATAGTTCAAGATAAACCTAGCAAATAGATAATCTAATTTAAATTTAGAAGGTAAATCTCCTATGTTGAGTTTTCACAAAAGCAAGCTTTTTGAGATCGTTACTAATTCACTGGGACAATATTTCAGAACAAACACCGAAAACTTAGCCAAAGGTGAAAAAAGGCTTGACATTTGCTCTCGGAAAAATTAATTTTGCACTATTTGCTTTAGTCGGACATTTGTGAAACATCAGTATTCTTTCTTTAGAATGTGTCCAAATATTGATGCCACATATTTCTAATTCAAGTTTTTTTTTTTTTTTGAAGACATATAATGAAGATAGTTCAAGAAATAAATTATTACTAAGTTATCCGAATTAACCTTTTTGGGCAAATCTTCCATTTTAACGTTTCAAAAAACTAACCATTTGAAGTCTTCATTAACTGCTGCAAGAAGAATTCACAGCATCCTATGATAATTTTACTCTATCTGAAAAACAGCTAGACATTTGCTAGCAGAAAAATTAATTTAGGAGCATTTGATTTAGTCAGACATTTATAGAAAAATCAATGCTCTTCCTCCAGAGTAACGTTTCCAAATATTGATGTTCGATTTCTCGTCAGAATCCCTTCACTCCCTGCATCAAATAGAGATCAAAATGCATACGTTTTCAACATTTGTTATGATTGAAATGCCAATACAGCACACAGTAGTTTGATGATATTGATAAGGACTTGTAACGAGTCTGCCGATTTCGAATGCCATGGTAATATTGTCGCCATGGAAAATGCAGTGTGTTTTATTCCGTATTCAAATGAGAGCTTTAACTGCGATTTGTTTATTAGCTTAAGAAATGCATCAAATTTTACTAAGAAAGTGTAACTTCAAAAAGATTGAGTTGGGAAAATCAAAAGTCATTTTGTATAAGTGATATAAATGACATAATGACACGTACTTCAAAATTTTAATTAAAAACAAAACTAAATTATTAAACAACTCCACAAGTGATTAAAACTAAAAAAAAAGCGCAATAGTTTTCTTGCAACTGCTCTGTTTTTCGGATACTTTCAATTCGATTTAGGCTGAAAAACCTCACACCTATCCTTTGGCCTATAAAAAAGATTCTTTTGGAAACATTTCGAGCCCCAAGCGACAAGCCCACGGCGACGAAAGTAATTTAGCGATTTTTTAGGTGGGAAAAAAATACAGCACACCGCGCCACTTGCCACCGAAATACATTTTTCATTTCCTGTGTCTTTAGAAAAAGGGAGTGTGTCTGTAAATTCGAAAACGGCTTTTTTATCCGTAAAAAGTGTCAAAATCGCTGTGTACTATAAAGCAGACTTTTTTTTATCATTTATGGAAGAAGACAACCTTATACAATGATACAAAAAATGGACAGAGTTTGAGAATTTTTTCATGGTATGACCTTTTTAACTTCATTAATGGCATCAGTAATTTTAGAGGAATTATATTTTTCAGGTAATAATAATTACGAATTTAGTAGAAATAAAGAATTTGCGAAAGAAGTTTCATTATTTTTTTCTGAGATAAAAAAAAATTAACAAATAAGAGAAAGAGAAAGGAAGCCATTTCCAAATATTTTTACTACAAGAAGAAGGTTCGAAAAAGAACAGTCGTAATGCGGTCATAGTATGCAGTCATAATGAAATGACTTTATCTGATTCGACTCTACGCATTTAGCAATCTAACGGTTTTGAGCGCGCCTCAAATTTATACCTAATTTAGCCTAATTTTAATTAACCTTTATACCCTATTCTAATTTTCATTTACCCATTTTCAGTTTTGAACGTTGGCGTCATTTACCTGAATACAGCTAATATTCTATCAATGGGAAAAAACATGGTAAGACAATGATCAAAACGAAAGACTAAGTTCTGCATAAATTTTAAATAGTTTTTTTATTTTTTTTATCAGTGCAAAACTGCAAAAAAACTCTCGTGTTACACCAGGGATTTTTTTTTTCTTTATAACACCATTTTCAGTTTTTGATGTTGGCGTCACTTACATGAATGAGTTCAGCTAATAATGTACCAGTGGAAAAAACTTAGTGATATAAAAATAAGACAAAGAATTATGCATAAACCTTAAATAGCCTCTTTTTGATATTTTTTTTTTTTACAGTGCCAAACATCATAAGCAATTTGGAATCAATTGCTCAGTCATTTTAAATCTGTACTTTCAAAAACATATCAGTCCATTATTTTCCAATAAAAAGCTTCTTTAATGCATAACCGCCATTCCTTCTCAATCCAAACAGCTATTGCACTCACTACAGAATAACAAGATCTTGTAAATGGCTTCCAAATAAACGCTTCAATGATGATGGTGATTGCTTGGCCATCTTCGAACGTCGATTTTTTTCCAAGTCGTTCCAGGCCAGCATGGGTTGTTAAACGCGGCAACGTGACATTCCCAATGAACCCCATCTTCCAGCGTAATAGCCCGAAAATAGTTGACTTTGAGCTAAATCGTTAACATTCCTTGTCGCATCTGAGGAACATGGTTTTGGTGAAGCTGAGATGTCTTTGTCAATGAACGTTGCAAAAACATTAAGGTATCGGCAAGAAACGTCTTGGGAATGTTGAAGTAAATAACGCGCATTACTGCTCCATTTATTTTCCTGTATACATTTTATTCGTATATATTTTAGATATTCGGGAGTTTCAGCTTTTTTTTTTTTTTTTTTTTGAGTAACAAACGTTGTTGTTGTCGCATCCATAGTACGAGGCGCGTTCAAAAAGTAAGGGACGTTTGGTCACAGAAAAAAATATACTCATAAGAAAAAAAAAATGTCATATTTAGTTAGGTATAAACTTTAATTCTCTACATAATCGCCGTTCACTTCTAAGCATTTTTCGTACCGCTACATCAGCTTCTTTAACCCCTCTGCGTAGAAACTTGCCGCCTGAGAGTTGAACCAGTTGACAAGCGTTTTTGAGTACCTCTTCAGTTTCAAAACATTGTCTACCTAGCCGCTGTTTAAAATGCAAGAGGAAGTAGTCGCTAGGTGCAAGATCGGGACTGTACGGTGGGTGGTCAAAAAGTTATCTACGAAAATCTTAAATTTTGTCCTTGGTTTTGACAGCAGTGTGAGGATTCTTGTTATCGGGGAGGAAGATTATGCCTGATGACAATTTCCCACGGTGTTTGTTTTGGATCGCACGCTTAGTGGACGAATCAAAGAATGCAATTCACAGTTTGCGGGATCAACGATTTTCGTGGCCATTGTTCTTTGCATTCGCGGACAACAATACGATTTCAGAAATGAAAGTAATCACGCTATATCTTCACAATGAGTCAGTTAATGGCCCAGCAGTAGTAAAACTGTGCTTCGAAGAGCCATTATTTAAATACAAGCAAACGGCCCTTACTTTTTGAACGCGCCTCGTAAATAGAACACGAAGGAAAGACTGGGTTCTACTGTTTCCAGGGATAGGACTTCTATATTTATTTAAGGTTATTTCATAGCGACTAACGTAACATTTTAAACTAATTGTCGAACTCTTTTTATTTTAAATCTAAAAAGGATAACTTGAATTCGTAGATTTAAATTTTCGATGATGGTTTATGAGTCTTTTCTACCAAGAATTTGGAGCAAAACAGCTGCTGATAGGCATTTTTTTTTTTAGAAAAATCGGCATTGTGACTATTATAAGATTTTTGCCACAAAAATGTTACGTTAGTTAGACCTAAGAGATAGTCAGCTTCGAACAACACCTAGTGTTATTTACGTATGAGTTTTTTGCATGATGTATTGTCGTTTTTGTGAACTTCTCTTAAACGCTTTGGTTAAATCTTTAACCTGTTAACTAGGTATGACGAAATATTTCGTCATACATAAAAGCCTACAGCAATGGGCATGACGAAATTTTCGTCATGGAAATTAATCGTAATATATTGAACGCATCACGTTCTACGTTTTTCTTATATATTAAATCGTAGAGTGGTTATATATATATGCCATCATATTGTCGATGCGTCATCAATTTTCATGTTCTTGCAATCTAACTTGAGCGTTTTTAACGGGAAAACTGTCGCTGCATTATCTATACTTCGAGCTGCCACAATTTGGATTCATTTTAGTCTGCCTTTCAGTATTTTACATGTTAGTAATAACTTTCTGATTTGAATATTCTTATTGTGAATTTCAGTGATTTATATATTTAGGAGGTATTAGCAGAGAATCGAGATTCTGGTGTCCTGACTGCTGTGTTGCCTTGTGTATGCCGCACTGTTTCATGCAATATCATACTGCGAAATAATTATTATAATTTGTTCCATTAATGCGTTTTACATTGAATACATTTGAATTACATTTTAAATGTAAAATATTGTATCAAAATAAATAACAATCATAAGTTAAAAATGATATTCTTTTATTATTTGAGGTGTGATATTACTTATCACTGCGAAAAAAAAGTCCCCATTGTGAAACGAGTTGAGCAATAGCTAATTCCCCGGTTAACAGGTTAAAATAAGATTCTGTCAAACAGATCTATGGCATTGAATTCAGATCGAAACATGGAAAATTGACTATAAAGACCTTACTCCTACCCCTCCCGCCCCCAATTTTACCGTGGCTTAGCTGATGGACGAGTTCTATAATTTTGTACCAGACTTCGAATTGCATCAAAATGTTCTTCTAGTTCCCGTTGTTCCCCATAACAACGGAAATGAAACAGTGACTGGACGTCTTTTATTTAAGAAATAAAAATAGTCACAAGTCTGAAAATTATTTAATTCAACCCATGATTTTGACCGTGCCCTTTCGAAAAAAAAAATGTTAAAAAAAAATGGTAAACACCCCTATTATGACACTTAGCAAATAACGTCAGTACATTTCTACATTATAAGAAGCTCATATATCTGTACCTCAGAACCAGACTAACGTAAGTCCATTTTCGTCATTTTTCAGTAGAGGGGAAAAATGATGTATTCGACAATCGTTTTTCCCCTCTATCGAAAAATGACGAAAATGGACTTACGTTAGTCTGGTTCTGAGGTATTTGCACCTTATTTCTAAAAAGCCTTACTACTTAAACTAATTGGTAGTTTTGCAAAAATAGTTTGTTCAAAAGCCCGTACTTAAAGACTAGTAAATATGTTTGCCAATTAATCAATAAACCATTGTCACAACTCCCAAAGCTCCTCGCTATTCTATGCTACTCGTTATCAAAAGATTAAGCGATATCTATGTTCTTTAAGAAAATTCAACGCTCTTTATTCGCATTAAATGCATGTGCATTAAAAGAAATCTAAAGCATACTTATGAAATACTACTGGGAGAATTATTACTTCTTTGGCTTCGAAAGATATATGCAATCTATTACTTTTGACAATGCCTTTAGAACTCAAGTCTTTGGTTATCGCAGTAGTCGATGCATTTTCTTTACAGTCATTTGAAAAGAATGACAATACCAAACAATTGTCATCCTTGTGGAAACTATTGGCTGTTTTGAATATTAATGTAGAATTTTAATCGTTTCGTTTATTTCCGCTTTTTAAGTGGAGTTTGTTGAAACTACTATAAATAAACTTTTTCGCAACAAAGGTAGTAAATTCGGAGAAAAAACTCAGTCCTAGCTATCACAATACGGTATATCAAAATAATTACATTGGCTCTAATTTTCCTTCAAAATGTCAATGGACGAAACACAGTAAGTTAAATAGGTTCATTAAATAAGTAAAAACATGAAAAAGAGAACATTTTTTGAGATGGTAACACAACGTTTTCGTTAATATACCCGAAGAAAATTAAAAATAGAATGTACACAAAAAATGAAAAATCTGTGGTTTAATCATTTTATTATTAATAGTATGAACAATTTATACACACTTACTACTAGTAGTAATGACTTAGTTCAGAGATTAACTCTTTAACTCAAAAGAGCTAACTAAACTTTCGCCATAAAATGGCCAAAAGAAAAAAATCATGGACTGAAAAATGGCATTAATTTTTTGTTTTAATAAATATTAAAACAGTTTTAAAATAAAACTTTTGCAAAAAACCGCGCAGAAAAGTTTTCAAAATGAGCTTTTAAAAAATGTTTTTAAGGTACATAAAGCTGTTACATAATTGAACTAATCACTATTTAAAATAACATACTTTTTCATTTTTTAAAATACCAATAATCAATATCTATAAACATGAGTGTATGTATACTTGTTCTCTATACAAATCCACAGTTTGCGTCAGATTTTCATCAAACTTGACACAGAGGTTCCTTGATGCCCTAGAATTCTCATAGGCGGGGTCTTGAAATTTTAAAAAATCTAAAAAGCTCAAATTTAAATTTTTTGTCAAAAAATGACCCTTTTATAGGAATCTATCCTATTTATATTGTAATCGAGATATGCCTTTTAGCATTCAAATTGATGAAATTCAAGATTTTTAAATATGAGTATTTTACAGCAATGATTACGATTAAAGTAATGAATTTTAAATTTAAGGCTCACCTATTTCCTTTTAGCATTGAAATAAGTAAAGAACAATCATAATTCATGTGGACTTTATAAAAAGAACCACGGATTTGAATTTCAAATTTGCAATGCGACGACAGTTGCGTCTAGAATGGAGATAAGCCTTTAGAACGAGAAATAGATTTATTTCTGAGTTATAATAATTTTTAGTTTGTAGGCGGGAACAATTAATAGAAAAAATTTAATATTTTAAATTTGGCGGGTGAAATTGATGCAATTTTTTCACTTCCATGTGCATATATTTCATGCCAGTGGACGCGGCAAAGCACAGACAACATTTATCTTTAATTTTCACCTTTTGATAAGACTATTTTTCTGTAAACGTTTAACTTTCTGTAATATTTTAGATTTTTTCAAAGTTTGTACCTAAGAGGCAGATTGATGCAAATTATTTTATACCCATATGAATAGAACTCTTTCAAACTTTTTTTCCCTGAATGCTACGTTGTATTAATAAGCACCCGGGCAACGCCGGGTATTAAGCTAGTAAAAACCCGAAAAAGCGACGTTTAAAAACACAAATAGATGAAGTTAAAATTGGCGAACATGTTTCAAAAGCCTAAAGCTTCCTTCTTCAGCGCCAAGCAAGAAATGGAAAGAAACAAAGTGCCGGGAGAGTTTAAATAGCAAAGGAGCAAAAGCTAGGCCAATCAGGTGTCAGCGTGTGCCGAGTCCTGATTTGGCGTTGCGTTGTCAGAAAATTTAAAAGCATGAAGTAAAATTGGCGAGATGTGTGGAACTGCAAAAGATTCGTTACAAATATTACTTAAATTTTTATGAACATGAAAGGCTTCTAAGAAATCCAACTCGCCAACAGTTGAAGGTCTGCAAATAATTTTAGCTTCGGAGAAAACAAATCTATGGCCCATTTCCCAA
Source organism: Uloborus plumipes (assembly GCA_038373865.1). NCBI lineage: Eukaryota > Metazoa > Arthropoda > Arachnida > Araneae > Uloboridae > Uloborus > Uloborus plumipes. The sequence goes on from JAXGGA010003592.1 coordinate 42,188, forward strand.
CCGAATCTATGGCCCATTTTCCCCCATTGGGAAATGGGCCATATTGTATTTGTTTTCTCCGAAGCTAAAATTATTTGCAGGCCTTCAACTGTTGGCGAGTTGGATTTCTTAGAAGCCTTTCATGTTCATAAAAATTTAAGTAATATTTGTAACGAATCTTTTGCAGTTCCACACATCTCGCCAATTTTACTTCATGCTTTTAAATTTTCTGACAACGCAACGCCAAATCAGGACTCGGCACACGCTGACACCTGATTGGCCTAGCTTTTGCTCCTTTGCTATTTAAACTCTCCCGGCACTTTGTTTCTTTCCATTTCTTGCTTGGCGCTGAAGAAGGAAGCTTTAGGCTTTTGAAACATGTTCGCCAATTTTAACTTCATCTATTTGTGTTTTTAAACGTCGCTTTTTCGGGTTTTTACTCATTTTAACACAAAGTGAACTGCTTTTAATTAAGCTAGTAGTATAAATATAATTTTCGTGATTGATAAAATTAGTTGATTGAATACTGGTTAGAATTTCCTGTAATTTAAGACTTGATGAATATAAGTTTGAATGAGGCTTATTTGTTTGATAAAAAATAAAAATATCAGAAGGAGTAAAAGCAATTCAAAAATTTAAACTGACGACCGAGAAAGTTTAAGTCAAAACGGGAGCGTTTCCCATTTTTCAAAAAAAAAAAAAATAATAATAATAAAAATAATAATAATAATAATTCTTTAAAGAACACTGTCCGAAATATGGGGTGATTTTTTTTCCCTTAACTGTGGCGCATTTTCTTTCTTAAACAATAATTTAAAAAGACGCTCAAGCGCTCGTTCATATTAGTTGCTGACGTCAAAAGAAAATAATTTGTTGTTACTAAGGTCACCATACATACGAGCCTTCATTTTGGATCGAATTTCTCATTGCTACAGAGTTAGCTTCCAAAGATCCAAAATGGCCGATGCGTCGACCTGGCTTTAAGCATAAGTTTCTTCATTTGTGACTTCATACGAAACCTCGCTTTGGCTTAGCGGTCGGACATTTGAAAAAATAAATAAATAAAAATAACTTTTTGAAAAATATAGAAGTGTTTCCTATCGCTATGTTTTTTGTATTCTATCAGTATTAGTGAATTAAAGTATGAACTTTGAGGGCAGGAAACACCCCCGTTGAGACCCGAAAACCAATTTCATTGGTTCGGTTACTTCTGGAAGAACTCATCACAAATAATCCAATCAGCAAACCATTGATACCTGATTCAATCAACCAAACCCAACTCTAACCGCTATTTGCAGATATCCCCCAATTCCCCTCCCATCGCCGCTAAACATCACAACAAAATAAACTCCCATCGCAGGGAAATTTCGCAGTTAGACCTCATTAACCATTATCTCATTAATTATGGCCAAGCGCACACTCCCGCTCCGGAGCTGCCAATGTGAAGGGCTCCCCCGGCCAATCTCCCCGTGCCACGTCCAGGGCTCTTGTTGGGCATAAATGCAGTTACTGTCTTTTCATTACGCGCAAACCTCCCAGGAGTCATTCCAGTTAGAGGAGGGGATAGCTTGAATTTTGTTAGCTGCCACCGGGTTATGGTTATTGGATACACAGTGGGATGTAAAACTATTTGTGGGATGCTGGCTCTTACGTTTCTAAATATTAATTAAAGTTTATGGCTTCTTGAGAATTTTTGCTAAAAATACGAGCAATAAAATGGAGTCGGCAGTTATTTGATTATTTTTCTCGATAAACTGTTTTATTGCTTTGAGTTTTTAATAGGAAATTTCAATAGTTGCATTGAAAAACCTTTCATGGTTTTTGGTATAGAGAAGCTATTCAGGTTTTCTTTTATGCTTAGAATAAAGTACCAATTAAGCATTCAGATAAAACTAAGTATTATCAATAATTATTTTATTTTTAAAGAATTTTTATTTAATAATTTCATCCTCGATCTTCTCGTGTAGCACAAATTTCACGAAACAAATTGCAAATACGCTTTTTCTTTTCTATTTTTAGTTTCTGTTTTATTCATTTAAATAAAAAACGAGGTGCTTACTAACTATGATAAATGATTAATACCTAATACTTGGTATTTATTAACTGTACTAGAAACGATACTATCTATAACAAAATAATCCAGTGAACAGGACTAAATTTTACATTAGACGGAAAAAATATCGTCAAGTGATTGAACTAAGCAATTAAAATATTAAATAATCAGAAAAATATTTAAAGCTGTTAATTGACAAGAAAACTGCCATTAAAATGCAAAATTGGAGTATGGTATGAGGCAAAAAAATGGCAACAACTTTACTTGGGCAGTGGATTTTTTTTTCTAAAATTTGGCATATGCCACGTTGTGATAATTAAACACTAACATCAAGTCTAATAGTAGAAATTCAGACATTTTCAACGATTTGAAACTTTTAAGTGTTGACAAAATTATTTTTCGGAGGCTCGTACATGTATTGTAATGTACTAATCTTTGGTTTTAAATCTATGCTCTAGTTTTTAAAAACAAGGCTCAACTTTATATTTAGCTATTAAAAGCGTGTGCGATTGAAAGTAATAGTTTGTCTTTTTTTTCTTTGAAAAGTAAGGCCACAATATAGACTATACTGCTCTAATCAAAAGTAAAAGTAGAAGAAAAAGTGTCCTATTTTTCTTCAAGTCACTTTAAAGATGTTTAACCGATTGATTGGACGCCGTAATATTGAATTAATCCAAGCATGGGCTCCCAGCACTGCATATTTTGGTGCATTTAGTGCAACATCCTTTCTTTATGTCACAGATTGGAAGCTTGTCTTAAAATACTTGCCGATTTATAACAGCAAGTTTAAAGAAACTCGTGATTGATTTTCTAAAATGCATTGAAGCAATAAAGACTGATACAACATTGCCTTTCCTTCAGATGATGAAATCCTGTACTTTCTCCTTTGACTGTACTAGTTATTAAGCAAATTGTTACGGAACAGTAATAACATCTTGAATTAAAAGGATAATATCAGCTAAGAGGAAATGGGTGTACAGTCTTTTTTTTATTTTTAGTGCTTTCTCGTTAAAGGTACGTAACTTGGTTTTTGGATGTATTTACTTGCTACCTTAGTGACAGTAAAACAATTGCTTGACAGAATTAACAACACATTAAAACTGTTGAATGTCGCCAACTACGAATTTTTTCATTTGCAATAGCCAAAAATAAAAAATGTGCCAAGTGACGTACCATTAACTGAAAGGAACTACTTTTAAATTAAATTCGTTACTTAAATTCGCGCAAGCAAAAAATCAAAAACTTTCCAATGGCGCCAAGCGAAGCGATTGACAAATTTGTCAACGGAACAAAAGTACGCTGAACGGTAAACAAATATGGTTGCAAGAAATTTGGCGGAATTGTACATTATTTAACAATACATCATTTGGCGATTTTTCGCTTGTGTCGGGTAACAAATAAGTACCTTAAATTCAGCTGCCAGGAACTTTTTAGTTGTATTGGTTATTTAGAATTATGGTACAGTGATTTTTTGAAGGTATCAGTTTCAAAAACGAAAGGATTACGCTGGAGGAAGTATTATAAAGGTGAACATGACAAATTGGCGAAAATAAAATTTTACTGGTGAAAAATCTGTTGCCTTTCTAGGGAAAATAAAAACAAAACCGGTCAAAATTGCCTTACAGGTAAAGGGCAAATTTAAACTGACAGTACTTTTATTAAACTTTTTTGAGTTATATTTAGGGGATGTTTTAATATCTCAATGGCTTAGTTAAATAGCTAGGATAGCTGCATATTTAAATCTTAAATGGTGATTTCTGGTTGGACGCTCTCACATGCACCACTTTTTTCAGCGTTGTAACACTACGAGATGTATTAGGGCAATTCCATGGTGTCGGAAGTAAAAAACGAAGAAATATTTTTTAATTTTAGTTCCATTTATCAAATATAAACTGAATTGAAATGATTAAGTTGGTATTCAAAATACTCGCTACATCATAATGAATAAAAAATCATGTTAGTTTTTTAAAATAGATCTCTTAAATAGAAATTAAGAAGATTTAAAGAGTTGGTGTCGGACGTAAACGCACAAATAGTAAAATTGGAGATTCACTTAAAATTTACTGAAACTCTGCGAATTGGCTTACCTTTTAATTTCAAAAACAGCTAAGATCGATAGTATACTTATGATTAAAGCATATTTTACAGTTTTTTAATGATATTGTTTTGAATAAAATGAACTTGGAACTACTTTTACCTTGGTGTCGGACGTAAATTTGCGGTGTCGGACGTAAACTCTTCGAATTGGACCTAAACCGTTGTTCTTAAATGCAATGATTACAGTTTTAAATAAGAAAATTAGCTTAAATTTTATTCCTAGGTCACACATATTATTTTTTAACATTTAAAAGGGTTCATCAAATTTAAACTGCCCCCTTTTTCCTGTTGGGATCGGAGGACGAATACGTTTATAATGTCCCGTAATTTGTAAAATATTTTGTCCTCAGTTCTTGGCCATTTAAAATAACCTTTTGAACTATGCATAACTGATACTACAATGTAATTTTTTTGGTGATACATCCAAGACAAAGCATGGCATCATGCGTTACCACAACCCAGTCATTGATGTTTACTGTATCAAGATCTGCAGATTCTTCGATCCTGGAATTAAAACAGCTTTCCAGTGATGATGCAAATGCTTTGTATCTATGTGTATATCTTTTGCTGGAATATACTTTATGTGCATATTTGGATTTAAAAGTGCTGAAACTTGAGAAAATTGCTCCGCTTTTGTCACCGTCATTTTTCCTGCTTTAACGCGGTGCCAAACGATTTTTTCACAGTGCCTCCTATGGCATCAACCACCATCAACCAGCAAATATGAATATTAATCAGTACACTGATAAAAAATGTAAGCATCCACTTGTACAAATACAACTACGAAATCCATGTATTCTGACTCTTTGCGAAACAGAATACAGGTTGTGTTGTGATGATCTAGCCTTTAAAACTTTAGATGAATACTTAAAAGTTGGGTTGCTGTTCTTTTCAAAGCAATAATATGTATATGCACTTTTTATTAATTCAAGAGTTCCCAGAACAACTCAGATGCATTGTAAGTGTCTTAATATAAATGTCTCATGAGGAGAAAAAAAAACTTTTAAAGCATTATTCTGAAGCAAAATTTACTATTTAATAAGTAAATTTAAAGTATATGTATGCACAGTAAAGTCAAAATTATCATTTTTTTAATCATGCTTCACTTTAACTTTGTAATTAAAGGCAAAATATGGAGAATCACAGTTGTAAACAAGTGTTATATAAGGAATGTAACAGTGTCGGACGTAAACGGTGTCGGACGTAAAAAAATTCTTTACGTCCGACACCTAGATTTTAATTAAAAATATTTACTTGTCACAAAATGTTAATAGGTTACATCAATGAGACCAAAGATCTTACTTTGCATACAAAGTTAGATGTATGTAGCTTTAAAATTATTGGCCCAGCATAATTAATCGTACATTTTGGTGTCGGACGTAAAACACTTAATGTGCCCCATGAGAATTCTGTCACAAATCAAAATGAATTATATTCTCACACATTTTTGCAACATCACCTGTTGTACATTGAATATGTAAATAGTTATTCGTCTTAATTCATAATTTTAGTATGTATATTTTGGAAAAAACAGAGCTTCTTTGAGAGTCGTCAAATGTAGTTTGAAAACGCTCTGGATGTTGACCTTAGTTTGACCTCTTGTAACTTAGTTAAAACTTAAGTTATCAAAATTTAGACATGAATTTCAAAATATACAACTCTTTACCTTTAAAATGATACCTTGTTTGTTTAGAAATATTAATTTTGAAAATTTGACCATCTGGTTGACCTTATCGTGGAATTGCCCATTAGTTAAAGGATTCCGGGCTGTTGTGCCGTGGTCTGAATATTCAGACCACGGCACAACAGCCCGGAGTCCTTAACTAATATTTGCACCGGCCGTGAAAGCCTTCATTCTTACTATGAGATGTTTTTGTATGCCCTAAATTGTACTTGGCTCAAAAGTTTGACATCCAAATATGAGATTTTTTCTTATTACTTCATTTTACGTAGTAAAGGAAGTATTGTGATCACGAAAAAAATTTCACTCAAATTTCGGTCTAAATTTTGACTTTGCTCACCCCTGAGTGAATGTCGCGTAGTTTTTTCGACCTGTCAGCACGTGCATATGTACCTAACAACAGACAAACAGCCGAAAAATCAATTTCGACCACCCCCGAGTAAATTACGACGAGTTTTCTCGTGACGTCTGTATGTACGTATGTGCGGATGTATGTGCGTATGTGGCTCGCATAACTCAAAAACTATATGCCGTAGAAACTTCTAGCTTGGTATGTAGGCTCTGAGGGGGGTCTAGTTGTGCACCTCCCCTTGTGATTGCATTCGAATGTTCCTAAAGGGGTCTTTTACCCCTTTTTGGGGTAAATCAATGTTAATTTCAATACAGACTCAAGTGATATGAATTGGCGCCACCACTTGGCGACATGTCGCCAAGCTTTTGGTCGCCAAGTGTTTGACGCCAACTTGGCGACATATCGCCAAGTTGGCGACAAATTTGGCGAAAAAATTATTTTTTGAATTTGGGTTCAACTTGGCGCTATTGGCGATATTTTGCGAAAAATTCACTAAATGATATTAAAATCAGCAATATTTAGAAAAATAACCATTGTAAAATATTTTTTGCATTGTTTCGTGGTAGATTAGGGAAGTAAATATTTGAATTGTTACCTTGCTCCCTCCAAGCACTTTTTTTAACACTTAAGGCAACTACTAAGAAATTTACACGTAAAAGGAAGTAGTGTGGGGTCCATACCAGATTTTTTTTACTTACTTTCGCCAACATAACAATGTTGGCAAAAGTGGAACCAAACACGAAATTCCTGCTGACAAAAAATCACAGATTGATACCGACTGTTATCAATTGTTTCTGTAACAGGCGATCTGTCGGATTCCGTCTGTTACCGTGTCTTACAGATTGATACCGACTGTTACCTGTTCTGTCAAATTTAAATTACCTAGAATTTGTTGTTATCATTCGAGGGAAAAGTGAAGGAGTTTTAAGTGTCCAGAAAAAAAAAACAGCATTACAAGTGTACTCCTTTGCAATACATGACGATGTAATCCTTGCCACAACATTGCTACTACTGTACTACTGCAAGCTAAACGTAAAAGTGGTATCTGTAGTCGAGCTCAAACTGAGATATTGTTGTTTAAACGCCTTAATGCTGATAAAAGTACTGTTATAATAATTTAAATTATAGTTTCAAAAAACTAAAAAATATGCTTTTAACCAGTGGTTGGAAAAACTACATATTTTTCGTAGCGAACTGCAACTACAACTACTTTCTTATCAATGTAGTTAAATACAGCTACAACTACTTTTTTTTAAATGTAGCGAGCTGCACTACTTTTGAAATGTAGTTGCTACTACGCTACTTTTTTAAAAAATAAATAAATAAAAAGAATACACCGTTTGAGAATCGACCGAAAAAATTCGAAAAGTGTTTTACATTAATAAATTTCTTCATTTGAATATAGAATAGAAATAGGAATTGTCTTTGAATTCATTTGTTACTTTTCCTTTTTGTACCTTTTTTTTTTTGCTAAAATTTGTACTTTTTAGATTTTTTTAACAATTTTTACGAATATTCGCCACAAGAACCACTTTGTTTTTTTTCTTCATTCTCTTTTTTTTTAATTTTTTTTTCATTTATTTATTTATTTTTTTTATTTCAAAGTAGTTTTCAGAAATCGCTACAAACTACTATTTTTTTGCATCGCGCTACTCACTACTCTACTTTTTTCAAAAAGTAGTGCGCTACACTACAAACTACTAAAAAATGTAGCTATTACAGTAGTTTCGCTACTTGTAGCGCGCTACTTCCGACCACTGCTTTTAACCCTTTAAGCGGTTTGCCCGTACAGCGTACGTGCTGCCCGAAATTGGCCTCATCTGGTTTGCCCGTACAGCGTACGGGCATCGATATTTTCTGATTTCCTTTTCTGGTTTGGCCGAAATTTTTCCTTATTGAAAGAGACTATTTAGTAGTATTATTTTTCAGCAGATAGTGTGGCTTGTCCATCTAAATGAAATTCTTTTCATCCAAAAAAGGTTACAGAAAGATTTTTTTTTCCCATATTTTCGACATTGCTGTGTGGAACTCATATGTTGTCTACCGTAAAAACGGAGAAGCATTAAAAACGAAAGAAAAAAATTTAAAAAATCCTAATATTCTTATTCTGTTAAGTATGGTACTTAACTATTAATATATGCAATAAAAAAATATGCCTTTTTTGGAAGTATTTAATAATTTTGGAAGTAAAATAATTGGCCGCTTAAAGGGTTAAACTATATTTCATGATACTCTAACTGATTGTCCTCTGATTTTCAAACCTATTGAATATTCGCGCTCTCTCTCTCTCTAATTTTACAAGAACTTATAATACATCAACAGGTAATATAGTTTAGCCTTTAGTATTAATAATAGTAATAAATATATTGCTTTTGTATTTGCAAAGAATGTGAATTTTATCTTTTATTCAGAGTTACATGCAAACAACTGAAAAACTTATAATACATCAACATGTAACAATATAGTTTAGCCTTTAGCATTAATAATAATGCTAAATTATTACTTTTATATTTGTAAATAACGTGATTTTTATCTTTTATTCAGAGTTACATACATACATATCCACATGTGAAACTAATAATTAAATTCTAGTTTAAAAAACTAAAAAATATGCTTGTAGAGTTTCTCAAACTATAAAGTTTTAAACCATATCGTATTATAAGTTTACATGCACCTTATAATACATCAACAGGTAATATAGTTTAGCCTTTAATATTTATAATAGCATTAAATTTCATCAACATGTAATAATATTGTTTAGATTCTAGTATTAACATTAGTATTAAGAGCAAGAATCTGAGAGAGTGTCACGCCTGTGATTCATGACGTCTCAGATTTTTTCCAAAAAATTACCAAATGTTTATTATCTTATTGAAAGACCAAATCCAGAATGTTTTGCTCTAAAGTTGAGTTGTTTAGTTTTTATGGACCCCTAAAGGTGAAGGTGCGGCATCAAAAATTAAGCGGATTTTCAAGACATGGAAGTTGCTGTGAGCCAAAACTCTTACCAGGAACTGTTGAACTCCAATTTTCTTTTTGTATATGGAATATAGAAGGTTCAAACTTTACAAAATGAATGTTAAATTTGTGGTAAGTTGTTGCCGTAAGGTCAGTGAAGGCCCTCAAAACAAGGCATTTTTGACGTTTTTTAGCATTTTTGAGGTCCAACAGCTTGTACATTTCAGTTGCTACGGCAAAAGTAGTGTCGTTTGAAAGACCAGTGTAAGCACTTTAAAATAATGTATAAATAACCGAGGAAAGTTCAACGTGTTTTTAGTTGCGTAAGGCCGAAATATGAAAAATGTCATATTTTACCTATATTCAAACGGTCATAACTTCCTCTGCCAACAACATATTGAAATATTTATTTTGTCCATGTCATACTCTATTCCTTGTCTTAACAGAACAGTTGAGTCCTTTAAGGCGAAATATGAAAATTTTTTCTGTGCATTTTTTGTAAAAAAAATTCACATTTCACCTCAAAGAACTCAACTGTTCTGTTAAGACAAGGAATAGAGTATGACATTGGCAAAATAAATATTTCAATATGTTGTTGGCAGAGGAAGTTATGACCGTTTGAATATAGGTAAAATATGACATTTTTCATACTTCGGCCTGATGTAACTAAAAACACATTGAACTTTCCTCGATTGTTTATACATTATTTTAAAGTTCTTACAAGAGCCTTTCAAACGACACTACTTTTACCGTGGCAACTGAAATGTACAAGCTGTTTTTGGACCTCAAAAAGGGTAAAAAACGTCAAAAATGCTTTGTTTTGAGGGCCTTCACTGACCTTACGGCAACAACTTACCTCAAATTTTACATTCATTTTGTAAGGTTTGAATCTTTTGTATTCCATATACAAAAAGAAAATTGGAGTTAAACAGTTCCTGGGAAGAGTTTTGGCTCACAGCAACTTCCATGTCTTGAAAATCCGCTTAATTTTTGATGCCGCACCTTCACCTTTAGCGATCCATAAAAACTAAACAACTCAGCTTTAGAGCAAAACTTTCTGGATTTGATCTTTCAATAATATAATAAACATTTGGTAATTTTTGGGAGAAAATCTGAGAGATCATGAATCACCTCATAATGCTAGGCGTGACAGTTTCTCAGATTCTTGCTCCTTAATATATTACTTTTACATTTGCAAAGAACGTGAATTTTATCTTTTATTCAGAGTTGCATATAAACAGACCAACAAACCCGCATGTGAAACTAATAAAAGCGTATCAAAAATGTACATGCATTAATCAATTCGTAGAAAATGCACCCACTTCAATTTTTCAAAAGCTAACCATCCAGAAAATACACTTAAAACGATACCAAAACAAAAAAACGCTCCAATTTCATACATTCATTTTTAACTTTTGAAAAGCTATTTTTAAGAACTACCCAATTTACTGGAAAGGATCGATCCCTTTTCTTTCGTCCCCGGAAAAGGTACAATAACATTTCGGAGGCTTTAGAGGTTAATTAATACTTTCAATTAACATATTCATTGCGTGCCATAAATAAATTAACCTTGCATTTGTGTGCACTTCCCCGCCGGTGAATATAATTGAATTTTCAATTTAACCCTTGAAGGAAGTAATAGGCCCTTGAGGTTAGAGGGAACTGTTTCTTGAAATCAAAAGTTTAGGATGAGGTTAGAGCTGTGGAAGGGAGCTAGCGAGCAAAGATGCAGATATATATATATTTGCTGTTTCGCATGACAGGGGAACTTAAGGGAGAGGGAAAGTTTTAGGATGATTAAAACGACATTCGCTAATGAGGTTTAATTTTGATGCCCGTTGAGAAAAGAAGTAATCAATTGTTGGTTTCATTAGATTGTTGAAGTATGAGAGCCATGAAAAGTTATAGGTTATGCATTAGGGGAGGATTGTCATAGCTTTCAGTTCTCAGTAGAGATAAAATGCAGATATTTAAAATTTCTCTGTTACTGTTATTTTCTTGATGTTTTGTAGTTGTTTTCCAAGTATTAGTTCTAATTATTCCAAGTATTATACATGTACATAGATGTACATGTATGTTTTTAAGCTAATTATTTATTTTTATTTTGCTTTAAATATAAATCTTTTAAAATGTTAAACTAAATACAGTAAACTAGCCGACTCATGGGAAACATTTGCAATTGACCGAAGGAATGCAAAAACTTGTTTCTTAAAACAATTTTTTGAGTGATAGCAAAAATGTGAGTGTTTATTTTTCGTTGCTAACTGAAAAAGTCTTTAACATGATGTCTTACTTTTGAAATTATGTGACGTATTACAAAAGTTATCGCGTACCTACAAAAAAGAAAAAAAAAACACATTTCAGAATCAATATCCATTACATATAGATGATAGAAAGGTAAGTTAAATTTCTACTGAAGAAAAAACCCATTCACACGGTATTTTTTGTCGAATTCGAACGCGTACCCGTTCCCCAATAAGTACAACGTTATATCTAACCACATCATGGCGTTATAGTGGGTAGGGCGTCTCCTTTCTCTCGTTACCGACCCTATACAATTGTTTTCCTTACAAAAACAAAACGTTTTATATTACCTCTGAGGAAGAAAAGCATCCTCCTTAGCCTCAAAACAAATATCTCTTGATACCAAAAACCAGAAGCTTAAAATTTTAAGCTGAAAGTAAACAATCTCCAAATTTTTAAAAGGAAAAAAATCATCTGTTAACATGTATATTTTGCAGAAGCACATCTATAATCAATAAAAAGCATCCTTCCCAAATTCTTTACGCGCCACTTCTTCGTGGGAAAATAAAAAAATTCAAACAATTTTTAATATTTTTTTACCATTTACCCCATGTCTTCTTTTACCCTAACTGACCCTGTACGACTTTTTTTCTTACTTAAATTAAACGTGTGACATAACCTATGATGAAAGTATCATTCGGAGCCTCAAAACAAGTGTCTCTTCTGAATACCAAAAACCAGAAGCTTAAAATTTTAAGGCAAAAGTAACCAATCTCCATGTTTTTTGAAGGGGAAAAAAAGCATTTGTTAACATAGATATTTTGCAGAAGCAGATTTCTAATCAATGAAAAGCATCCCTCCCAAATACGTTACTTGGCACTTCTCCACAGGCAATTGAAGTAACTCAAACAATTTTTAATCTTTTTTTACTATTTACCCCAGTCTTCTCTTACCCTAACTGACTCTAAACGATCTTTTTACTTCCTTTTACGTAGTAAAGGAAGTATTGTGATCGCGAAAAAAAAAAAATCACTCAAATTTGAGTCTAAATTTTGATTTTGCTCACCCCCGAATGAATGTTCAGTAGTTTTTTCGACCTGTCAGCACGTGCATATGTACCTACCAACATATAAGCAGCCGAAAAATTCTTTTCAACCACCCCCGAGTTAATTACGACGAGTTTTCTCGTGACGTCTGTATGTATGTATGTGCGGAGGTATGTGCGGATGTGGCTCGCATAACTCAAAAACTATATACCGTAGAAAATTCTAGCTTGGTATGTAGGCTCTGAGTATGGTCTAGTTGTGCACCTCCCCTTGTGGTTGCATTTGAATGTTCCCAAGGGAGTGTTTTACCCCTTTTTTGGGGTAAATCAGTGTTAATTTCAATGCAGACTCAAGTGATATGAATTGGCGCGACCACTTGGTGACATGTCGCCAAGCTTTTGGTCTCCAAGTGTTTGACACCAACTTGGCGACATATCGCCAAGTTGGCGACAAATTTGGCAAAAAAAAATTTTTTTGAATTTGGGTTCAACTTGGCGCTATTGGCGATATTTTGCGAAAAATTCACTGAATGATATTAAAATCAGCGATATTTAGAAAATTAACCATTGTTAAATATTTTTTGCATTGTTTCGTGGCAGATTAGGGGAGTAAATATTTGAATTGTTACCTTGCTCACTCCAAGCACTTTTTTTGACACTTAAGGCAACTACTAAGAAATTTACACGTAAAAGGAAGTAGTGTGGGGCCCATACCAGATTTTTCTTATTTAAATTAAACGTTTGACATAACCTATGATGAAAGTATAATTCGGATCCTCAAAACAAATATCTCTGAATGCCAGACACAAGAAGCTTAAAATTTTAAGGCCAAAGTAACCAATCTCCGAGTTTTTCAAGGAATAAAAAGCATTTGCTAACATACATATTTTTCAGAAGCACATTTCTAATCAATGAAAAGCATCCTTCCCAAATACTTTACGCGCCACTGCTCCGTGGGCAATAGAAGTAATTCAAACAACTTTTAGGAAGTAGAAAATTAGAGGAAAAAATAAAAGAACAGGGCCACTTGACGGCGAAATACATTTTTCATTTCCTGATTCGTTCCCAAATGTGGACATCACAAAGAATTTCTGGAACTTTCCAACTCAATTCCAGATGAAAGAGTAAAATTCGGATCGGAATAAAAGAAGAGAAAAATTGTTTTTCTGAATGCTCTCTCGAATAAAAGCAGGTGAATTTTTGTGATGTAAGAGTCAGGATAATCACTTTAACTTACGTAGCAATCTTTCATGAGGTTCCGTAGAATTTTCCCCTTTTTCCTGAAGAGCAACCCTTAGGCAAAATAAGAAGATTACTTAATGATTTATTTAGTTGAATTTATTGATTTTTCAATCGTGGAGAATTTTGTTCTAAAGCTTATTATCTTTTGATTTAAAATGTACGAGGTTTGAAAAGGTAATAACGAAATTTTTACTTGAAGTAAAATTAAAATTTATATGTTGTAGTTACTTTCCTTCTTCACATTGCATTATTTTTTTAAAAATAGGCTGATTCATAGATATTTTGCGGATGAGACAGATTTACTTAGAAGATAAAAACATTAACCCATTTATGCCCAAGTTTTTTTTTAACATTTTTTTTTCAATTTTTATCTGCTTAAAACTCTTACTTGGAATAGTTTATATACATTTTAGGCTTAAAATAGTTCACCGTTGCCATATTTATTAAGTTATTTAACGTCCGTTTTATGGGATATTTTGCAGATATGTGAGCAAAATATGACCTTACTTGACTTTACTTTTGCAAAGTAACATTACTGAAGGCATCTGTGATCCATTTTAAGTAAATCATTTTAAAATAGTTTAATTTTATGAAAAATAAGTTCGCAAAAAAAAAAAACTTACTTTCTGTGGCTACCCATGCTGGATCGTTGCTTGACTGATTTGTCTGAAAAGAGCTGTCAATAAATAAGCTCTGATATTCAAATAGTGGCTCTAACTGGTTTCTCAAGAAGAAGGACTATTTAACTTGTGAAAAACAGCTTTAGTAAAATGATATACAAATTACAGGTTTTTGTATGCAGTAACTAACAAGCGTCCTGTTTTTAGGCTTCTGGGCATAAATGGGTTAATACTAGATTTGATTTGCGGTGGGAATGCGTCCATAATCAATGGTACCTTTTCAAAGGGAGGGTCTCATGAAATTGTGAGTTTGGGACAAGGAGGGTGGGTAGTAACAAATATTGAAACAGCATGTCTTTCTATAAGAATATGTTGACCCATTTATGCCCAGTAGCCTGAAAACGGGACGCTTGTTAGTTACTGCAAAACCTGTAATGGATATATCATTTTACTACAACTGTTTTTCGCAAGTTAAGGGGACAGTGGACTTTCAAAAAAAATTTTTTTAAATATTATTCAATTGTCCTGAAATTTTGCACAGACATTCACATTACTATTATATAACTTTTCCTAAAGTTTCATAAAAATATATAAAAATTAACAGATTTTATTAATTAATTTGTAATTAAAATTGACGTAAATGAGCAAAAAATAAAAAGTTCCCTGCGTAACAATTTTCAAAATAAACTTATGATATTGATATATATCATAACTTGCATATATATAAATGAAATTAAATCATAACTGGAATTTTAAAATAAGTTTAGTATGTAAAAAAAAATTGCTCCTCGAAACACTAAAATTATACCCAAAAATTCCATACGCTATAATTTTAAAAAGTAAATAAAAAATGAAATAAAACATATAGAGACTTACTTTGCATTTCCCTTTATTCGGAAGACTTTGAAACACCAAAGGCTAAAATTTTTAAGGAATACGACAGTTTTTATTGCGCAGGGCACATTTCGAACCTAGTGAAACGCGGAAAATTTTCGTTCTGAGAAAAATGAGTTTTTCTGTTCAATACTTGATAAAAAAATACAAATATGAAAAACTTCTTTATTTGGCACTGCAATACATTTAGTATACATTATAAAAGTTTTTACAATAAGTAATAGGTAAAATTATGAATATTATTTTTATTTTTACGATATTCACTGTCGCCACCATACTACCTCAAATCCGTAACAACTTCAATAACAGTTTAGGTTTCAAAAAGTTCTCCCATAAATTTGTTACATTTTATATTCATGTTATTGTGCCACCAAAAAATTAAGGTAGATGTTATACACCTAAAAATAATATTCCTAAGCATTTCATTTGAGGGTAATATTATATTCCCTCGTAACAGGAAAAATGACCAGCTTCCTGATATGATTAGCATTCGATTATTAGCAATATGATAATGGTATATTTATTTATACGAAATGATAATTGAACTAAGAATGAGATATGTAATAGGAAATTATAGGCATAATTTGAAAATATGGGATTATAGAAGCATGTTTCTAGATGACATGGAAAGTATATATAATCGGTGTATAATCAAAATTAAAATCATAATTTGAAATACACTGCTAACAGCATTTGTTTGTCAGAAATGACTAAGATTTCGAAATAGACATAGCATAATATTGTACACACAATTTGATAATGGAATTATTGCAGATATATTTTGACAAAAAGTTATTTTACTGGAAAGTCATATCTATTATTGTTCGATAGCTTGACTATGTTCACAGTAGAAAACAAAACGGTCACGGAATTTTTATCTAAATGAGTCTAACAGTGCAAAAGTCAGTTTGATTCACATATTTCGTTCCTTTCAAAGTTTTACTGCTCAGAAGGCAACAAAACTGGCATTTCTCTAAAATAGAAGAAATGTCCATTTCTGCCTGTAAGCCGGATGTTTGCCTTTCAATCTCACCTGTCGTAGAACAGTATTTACTTTGCATAGGAGTATTTAAAAAGTACCGGCACTGTACGAACCATCACTAACTTTTTTTGTTGAATATTTCTTTTTTATTCTAAATTGTTTATACTCATCAGTTGATTTCCGTTTGCACTGAGATAGTCTTCTATTATCACGTCTTTCAGCAAGCATTAGGGTTTCCTGTTTAGGGTTGGTGCATATCAGTGACTTATAAATATGTACTGTTTGCACACAGCCTAGGTTGAACTCACTCACTGCTAAAGCTACTGCAAACTCCAGTCTTTTCCTCGAAACAAACACTTCTTTCGGGCATTTGTTCCAAATTACATGGTGGAGACTCTCATTATCATTTTGAGTCTTACCAGAAGTGCAGCGATGTAACAATTTATCGGCAGCAAGACGTTGATACACAGGCATAATTTTTTCAACAACACTTTCTGACAACTTTGTCTTCATGTGCGAATGGCTTTTGGGTGTTTTGTTGGATGCTAGTGCACGTTGATAAAAACACCACGATGTTGCTCCTTCTGAACATTTCTTGTGCTGCGGCTTCTCATCAGTTGACATACAATGAAACAGGGTAGCAAGAACGGAAGTTTTCATTTTTTCCAAATCAGGGGCATTTTCTTTTAGTGCTTTTCGGTAAAAGTTTTGCAGCTTCAGAATAACCGCTTGAGTTAGATTTCCTTTCTTGGAACCCCCAAGAGTCACTCCTTTCACCCGCCATTCCTTCACTTTATTACGTAGCGCTGTGCCTAACCTTTTGGAAACGTGGTTAATGCATTCTTCTTTTTCAATGCGAACATCTCCATAAATATTTTCTTCTATCAAACTTTCGAATGCTTTCGAATCACCATCACTTACTACTGTAGTGTAGCGCATCTGAGTCTTTTCTACAGAACGTTTCCAAAGCTTCAAGGCAGCTTCAACCTTCATACTTCCCGAGGAACCACTAAAATTCTTTTGACAAACAGATTCATGACATTCTTTCCAAATGCAGAATTCTGCTGAATCCTCTTCAAGGTCTCGAGCGGCATTTGAACATTCTGTACAGTATTTTGACATAATTTCGTAGTCGACGACTAAATTAGTAGTTGAGTCGATAACTAGACCAATGCCATACAGTGAAGTATGTCCCCGCTTCATCCATGTACCATCGTAGGAGACTGTTATATCCAGAACATCACTCAAACTGGGGTCAGCATCTAAATATGACTTTCGAACTTTCCTTCGAGAGACTTCAAGCATATTTTCCTTGAAAGTGGCATTCCGATTGCACAATGTGTCCATGCATTTAGAAAATGTCTTCCTATCCATTGTCGGCATCTCCATCGTTATAGAAAAATTTTCCATGGCAGCATGTCCTCTACCTGTGCTCAAGAAAGAACCAACAAGTTTCTCATTTACATCAAATTTTCTGGTGAAAGGTTCTCGAGTGACTTGAAAATGTGGATCCAAAATCCTTCCCACACGACTCGCAAAACACAGTCAGTTTTCTTGAGTAGCCGTAAGAGACTCACCAAAATTAACATTCAATGAATGAGTTTTGCAGTCATCACAAGGTAAGTTTCTAAGGAAAGGTAAAGATTTCTCACTCAGTAACAGATATCCAACTGCATCACAGGGCTGTTTTGTTACAGTTTCGCAATGATCTGAAGGTGAGCTTGATGCTTCAGGTGTAACCATTTTTGAAACAGTTTCACTTTCCACTGGATTATTATTTATTTATTTTTTTTTTTTTTTTTGTAGTTGCTATAGCTTTGCTTCGTTTAGTCGGACACCCCTTAGGCTTTCGATAGCGAGAACTGATTGAATGCATTGAAAATTCACTGCTTCACTCAATGTTAAGTATATAATAATAAGCACAAAGTAACTAAGTAACACTAATCAACAATAACTAACTAATAATAACCAATTATTACACTAATTCTAACTTACAGATACCAGTGATAACTTATACTAATAGTAACGTACAAATAAATAATAACTAAAAGTAACCTTATAAATTAATAAGTAAAGAATAAAATCTAAAGAACTAGTATAATATAATAAACTAATAAAAGATTAGTTCTGAAAAGAACTGTTTTTGTTGAGCAGTTAGCAGACGAAATTAGAAACACATTCAAAATGCAAAAACAAGTCTCAGGCGAATTGTAAACAACACAGAATAATAAGTTACAGTTACAGTTAAATTTACTGTTGCCAAATTGAAACATGTAAGTGATTTTTCTAAGTAAAAAATTAATTATTGGTAATTATAACTACGACTAAATGCAGCTGAAAGAATTTGACAGCTGTCAAAAGGGGGGCGTGGTCGTTTGTTTACAAACTTTGTAAGCTAATAACTCGAGAAATAATTAGCGAAATCAAAAATTTTTTTTTCCCAGTTATGGTAAAGAGTCCCAATTATTTTTGAGCAAAAAATTGAAAAATCGAAAATTCTGACGATTTTTGCGTTTTCGAAGGTCCACGGTACCCTTAAATAGTCCTTCTTCTTGAGAAAACCAGTTAGAGTCACTATTTGGACATCAGAGCTTATTTATTAACAGCTCTTTTCAGACAAATCAGTCAAGCAACGATCTAGGATGGGTAGCCACAGAAAGTAAGTCTTTTTTGCGAACTTATTTTTCATAAAATTAAACTATTTTAAAATGATTTGCTTAGAATTGATCAGAGATGCCTTCTGTAATGTTACTCTGCAAAAGAAAAGTCAAGTAAGGTCGTATTTTGCTCACTTATCTGCAAAATATCCCATAAACAGGACGTTAAATAACTTAATAAATATGGCAACGGCGAACTATTTTAAGCTAAAATGTATGCAAACCATTCCAAGTAAGAGTTTTAAGAAGATAAAAATTGAAAAACATTGTTAAAAAAAACTTGGGCATAAATGGGTTAATGAAAAGTACCATGCACATAACAAAGGGAGTAGGGTAAGGTGAAGCGTAAAACTTCATTATAAATGAGGGGATGGGTGTCAGAAATAAGGGGACAAAAATTGGCGTCATTTATGGACTGCCCTTGTGAACATTCAAGACGGTGAGAAAATTTTCAAACAGCTAACGCAAATGAGAGTTCAAAATTAAGACAAATTAAATAGAGAAAAAAAATAAATACATTTGTGCAGATAAACAAAAAATTAACAACGTTGCGCAAAACTAACAGGTTACTGCAGACACGTGTTTCGACGGGATTAGGAACTCCTCTTTCAATGCAAAGAAAGTGAGCTTGTAGATGAAAAGACATGTGACAAATACCAATAATATTACCGGTACGAGTGTCGCAATCAAACTTTAAACACCCCATAATCACAATTGTTACATATGATGTTGATACATATTAATTAACATAATGAATACCATGAGTACGTTCTTTCAGCAGTGACAAGACTTGCCGAGAAAAAAAATTGAACGCTTTCAGAATGTTTTTTTTTTTTTTTTCTTTTTGCCGATACTTGCGTGAATACATATTTATGTATAGATACCAAGGAGAAAGTAGTTAACTTTGAATCAAAAGAGCTTCAAATAGAATAATTAATAATGGGGATATAACCTGACATAACTGTCTAAATGCAAATTTGTTCGCTAATAACAATGCTATTTTTTTCTTACATAAGAACAATAAGCGGAGTATCTACTATTTTGGAATTGTGTTACAAGTGATGCATAATCCCGAAATACTAGCTGTGAAATCTTTTACCTTTTTTTTTACAATTTTATCAAATGAAAACAACTACAAAGATAAACTATAATTCAACTTCGCAGAGATGGCCCATGACTCCTCCTTTTTTCAAGATTGTCCATTTTTAGGAAGGGGTGATACGCAGATGAAAATTGAGGAATGGGATTCACAATTGATGGGGGAATTTGAATGGGTAGAAATTCTACCTATTTTAAGGAATGGACTCGTTTTCTCATTTGATTGACACCGGCCATCTCGTCGCGGTTGAATTATATACGTAATCAAATTTAAAAAATAACGCTTATTTACAAATTGGCCTATAGCTACGGCGAACTATTTAACTGCTAATTTCTAACTTTATTGCTTCCATCAAGAACTGCATTTTTCCCCCTCTAGTTACGGATCCGGCATCAACTCAATGCCTCTGATAATTTCCTCATAGCTCATGATCCTTAACAAGAAACGACCGGCCTTATGAGTTAAGGATTCGTACAATCCGGACGTGCGTAATGATAATTGCAACGATTATATTGATTGCCAAACAGTTTCTCTTTCCACTCCCTTTCTAGTAGTTAATCCCGACATACATTTAGGTTAAGCCTTGAACATGAATTTCTGAAATGTCACATGGCTGCAGGGTGGTTTTGAAGTAATTGTTTCAAATCATGTTTCTTTCTTCTCCTAAGTAATTTTCCATACTTGGTTACTTCAAAATAGACGTAACGAGTTTAGAAATTTTGCGTCGTTGCCATGGAAACCGGACGAAAGAAAACAGCTACATTCTTTATTTTATGCACGGCTGTCGAGGCATTTCATTTATTTTATGTTTATCTAATTAGGTTTAAGCTTTAATTTATATCCTCATATCTTGGATAGTTCTAAACTTCTTCTAACAAATCTAGATATCTATAAATGAAGCACAAATTTCTAAGAAAAAGTTGTGCTTTATTAACCCATTTATACCCAAGTTTTTTTTTTTTTAAGTTTTCATTTTTTATCCTCTTAAAACTCGTACTTGGAATGGTTTAGGGTCATTCCACAGAAATGTCGACCTCAGCCGAAGAAAAAAATATACCGAAGTGAAAAAAGTATCAAAAAATAAATAAATAAGTAAATAAATGAAAATCATAAACATAAAAAGGTAAAAAAAATTGAAAATGTATTGTAATTATCACTGAGATTAGCCATAATAAATAGTTTGAAGTATGTTTACTGCTTGTTATTCGATGGTTACGTTTGTCACGTTACGTTAGTCACACGCCATCTTGAGTAAACGTGACACTTAAGACTAAAAAAAATTAATATTTAATAAATGGGCTTTATGTTTTTAAAAGCCAACTTTACGCATTTTTCAAATATATCATTCAATGTTTAACACTTGCTTAACTTTGAGAAATTTTTGCCTCACAACATTAGCATTAATTTTCACTGTTGCAAAAATGTTACATTAGTCACACTGCTATTTTGGTTGAAAAAATGTCTACTGTCAGTAATGTACATTGTAAATCCACCAGCATAACAAAAAACAAAAAAAAAATATCCTTTAAGTTACAGGTAAAAACAGTTACAAAATCAGCTCTGAATGTTACGTTAGTCACTATGGAATGACTCTTTACATACATTTTAGGCATCATATAGATCACCGCTGCCATATTTATGAAGTTATTTTACGTCCTGTTCATGGGATATTTTGCAGATATGTGAGCAAAATACGACCTTACTTGACTTTACTTTTGCAAAGTAACATTACAGAAGGCATCTCTGATCAATTTTAAGCAAATCATTTTAAAATAGTTTCATTTTATGAAAAATATGTTCGCAAAAAAGAACTTACTTTCGGCGGCTACCCATGCTGGATCGTTGCTTGACTGATTTGTCTGAAAATAGCGTCAATAAATAAACTCTGATATCCAAATAGTGGCTCTAACTGGTTTTCTCAAGAAGAAGGACTATTTAACTTGTGAAAAACAGCTTTAGTAAAATGATATACCCATTGCATGTTTTTGTATGCAGTAACGAACAAGCGTCCCGTTTTTAGGCTACTGGGCATAAATGGGTTAACGTTGATTTTTCAATAGAATAATAGTTTACGCACAAAGCAATTTGAACCGTTTGCATGAAACCATTGTTGCAAAAGCTAAGTGGGGAAAAGGTCCACAGTGCCGTAACTATGACAACCATCAGGGGGAAAATGCGCAGAGTGGGAAATTAATTTTACTTTCAGCCGGCTCCTCTCGTCACACAATATATAATAAAGGATGGAAGGTAATATTATACTACTCTGCAACGTTTCTTGACAACAACATCGTGACGTCAACGTGACTTAGACTATGAAAAACGAGCTAGATAAAACGTCACAGCCTACTTGGCGAATTAGAGGAGATGGCTGACTGCTTGTGAGCTCTTATTGGATCCGCCCGTAGTGACGTTCAGTGGCAAGAAAAGTTGCTTTCTAGTATAAGACTTCGCTTAAGAATTTTTTTTTTTTTTGCCTGCCTATACTAAAAAAAAATTGCGTAACCTTACTCCGTAAAAGCAGTGGCAATATAGTTGCATCCAATGCAATAAAATAACTTAATTGATGTAACGTTACGCATCACTCACAACGAGACACCAGTTTTATCAGTTAAGTTACTCCATTACATTGAAAGCAGCTGTGCTGCCATTACTCATTCTTTTTTTTTTTTTTTGGAGTAAACTAGTATCCTTTTGAAATCAATTGAATTTTGTTGTCTGTAGATTGATTATATTGCAGAAAAAATATTAACAAACCGTTTTGCTAGCACACTATAAAAATTAGCTTGAAACTGTTACAAAAGTTTTCTCCAAACATAAACATGAGTTTTTTGTTAATATTTTTACTATTACAGTTTTTTTTTAAGATACATATACATATGAAACTTTTTATACTCCGTACATACATTAAAATGTTGATTTCGAAAACTATAGTCATACTTTAAATGTGTACAATATGTTCATACTATGCATTTCAAGTCGCTATAAATATGTTTAACCTTTGCATATAATTTGAGTGTTAAACATGATTTGTACAATTATTTCTTACAATTCCGTTGAAGCTCAGTATACTGGAACTTATTATACTTGTTCTTTTCTTTACTTGCTTCCTTATTTCTTGTTATCTTGTTGTAATTATCGGTTTCGAAAGATTTTGCAAACTTCTCCAATCAATTCGCATTACTTCTAAAATAAGTTTCTTTCAGCTTCTGCTGAATTCAAATAGAAGTTTGAAATATGTAAAAAATTATTCAATTAATTTATATTGATGTTTCACTGTTTGGTTTTTAATGTATAGAGAATTTATCTGTCTGTATTACATAATATGGAATGCTAATAAGTAATTGTCATTTTTATTATTAGCTTTTCTTTAGCAGTTCAAAAATTTTAAATACTAATAAATAAATACAAGCTGTGGATTTATTTTTTGCATTAAAGCATTTTTTAGAGTTTATTGTGCAGGAATGCACATTAAAGTGTTCGATGTTTCAGAACAAAGATGTTTTTAAACATCGATGTTTTGGGGTCGATGCATCGATAACATCAATGTTTTAAATTTTAAGATCAATGTTTTTTTTTATTTATGTCGCAAGATTAATATGTCGTTCCTTTTAACCCATTAATGCCTAGCGTCCCTTTTTGGTTACGATCCAAAAAGGGGCCTGAATTTCCCGAAAATGAACTTTTCAACCAAATAATAGTGTTCAATGAGTACCTTGGTATTGTTACAATTCTTTATTAACAGATTGCAGCACATAACCATTGTAACGTGTATTCTGTTGCAGCTTAAAAAGGATCTTTATCAAAAATGACATCGTTCACAATCTCAAGAAAAAAAGCTTTGATTTCAAAGTTATTCCCAGCTTCCCAGTTTATGTTACTTGCTGATGTTATTTCTTCTTATAAAATGTCTTTTTAAATATTATATCGCAGGCAGAAAAAAATTTTAGTAAAAAAAGTATGTACCCTCTGGGATCTATCGTAACTTTTAAGGAACGATTTTTCTTTCCTTAATAAAAAAAATATTTTTTACATAATATTTTTTCAATTACTTTTTCCTGTTCATTAAACAACACTATTTGTAACCAGTAGACAAAATACCTTTGAAAAAAAATGTCAGGCATTAATGGGTTAAACATCGATGTTTTTGGGTCGATGCATCGATCAATGTTTTTTTATTCATGTAGCGCGATTAATATGTAATTCCTTTTAAAGTCAAGTACACTAAAAAATATACAATGATCCAAAGTCAACCTGTATGTTACCTTAAATAACGGTTCTCAGATGTGTTCACGAGACATCATTCAATTGCGAAACTATTTTGGGTGAATATTTAGTTATTACTCTAACAAACTATTCCTCGTCAAGTTTCAAACGCAAATAAAACTCCCCTTTCAAAAATATGTTCACTTCTACTCAAATTCAATATACGTATTGATTACCTTATTTTACACAGTGTAAAACTTTCCAAATAAGGGAATCCATGGAGAAAAATCGAATCAATGACCTTTTGTTAAGTGCATTTTTCGCTCGTAAACTGCAGCATCACTTACAGTCACATTTCGATCAATACGACTGAAAATATTTAACACTTCGATGCACCTGAGGCGACAAAAGTAATTTGCGATTTTGCGGGGAGAAAAATAAAGTGAACTTTGCAGCGTGTCTTCGGCCGTTAAAATGCATTTTTCATTTTCTGATCTCCTTGCTAATCTTCGGAATTCGAAGAGTTTTTTTTTTTTTTTTTTCAATTTTCACCAGATGATGGAAGAGAGGAAGGACGGTACGCCAGAAAAAAATTTTAAATATATTTTTAATTTGTTTTTGTGCTAAGGATAAAGGAAGGTTCTTATTTATACTTTAAACTTTGAGTGCCTGAAGCCTTACTATTGCCTGCAGAACGATAAAACATATACGTCGAAACATAAAATAAAATATACTTATAATTAGTGTCCAGAGCCAGTAACTTTATAGAAAGCTTTCCTTTCAACGTAAGATTAATATAAGTTTCTATTAAATTTGTTTTTCTTATTTTTGCCTAATGTAAGTACTTCTTGCGCACTGGATACAGTCAACTAGCTCAAACCAACAAAAGTTTTTCATTTTTCATTCATTTGTGTAATTCTTCAATTACTGTTTTAAAGCTTTAAATTTTTCTGAGAAAAGGAATTTTAGGTGTGAATAAACGAACCGTACGCCACGTTTTTAAAATAATATACAAAAAGTTTTTACTTTCTAATTTATATATGTATGTGGTTTTTGATATGCTGGGGGTGTTACATCGGTGCACAATGAAGACATCATAGTTTATTAACATTAAACTAGGTGACCCGTGCGGAATTCCGCAAAAAAAAAAAAAAAAAAAAACTCTAAACTTAAAAATTAATACGACAATTTTTATTGGCTTCATTTGCACAACATCGCCATCTACTGCCGTCGTTCTGATAACTTTTCAAAGAGATCAAAGACACGTTCACTTTTACAACTACTACAAAAGTGATACCCTATATTAAAATCAAATACCCAAGGCTACTACTAAACTAAATACTAACGTTATCGCAAAACTACCATAGTATTTTGAAACAATAAAAGTTACAATTAAGGTTTACCGAGCTAAGCCTTGGCTTGAAATGTCGCATTTAAAATTGATTTGAACAACAATGGTATCTACTTATATTAAGAACTGAGTATCTTTCTAACTATCTTTCTATCTTTCTATGTCACGCTTATTTCTCCTGAACGCCAATGAACTGAAAGTCGAACCAGGTACCGATAGATAGGTAATTTTTCAGGCTTCATTAGTTTCAATTTATATAATTATACGATTTTAATTAGCGAAGATATCAATTAATAAGTAGTCAAATTTAAAGCGATTAAGCCTAATAAATGATTAAACTTCCAAGACATTTTTTCTTACCGTTGCCATTTTGAATTAAAACGTTAATTAAATTATTGAACTATTTAAAATTCCAAGATATTTATTTCTTTCCGTTGCGATTTTGAATTAAAACGTTAATTAAGTTGAACTTTTTAAAATGAAAGAGTGTTATTTTTTTCATTGTCATTTTGAATACGTGTTATAACAAAGTTCTAACAATTGTTTTTATTCTAATTATTAATGACATATTTTTTCTCAGGTACCATTTTGAAAATGTGTTTTTAAATAAAATTGCAATTGCTGTTATTAGAAGGGACTTTTTCTGGCTTCGATCCAAATATTAAAAGAACTTTTTCGTTTAGAATTTTGCAATTAATTTTACCGGAAGAAAGCGGTTTGGAAATAATTGTTTTTGGAAAGGAATTTTAGGGAGAGTGCTAAGTATGCGCTACTTGACATCGTCTTTATTTTTGAGGAAGCATGTGCAAATAATTCGATTGATTCTTTGATGCAGGAAAGCTTTTTAGCGAGCCGCTTTAGCGGGGAGTAGTTTATTAAACTTTTCCTTGGTACTTTAAAGGCGAGCCGCCTTGGCGGCGAGTAGTGAATTGAAACTTTCCTCGCTACTGTAAAGGCGAGCCGCCTTGACGGCGATTAAACTGTTTAAACTTTCCTCATTTCTTTAAAGGCGAGCCGCCTTGGTGGCGAGTAGTTTTCTCAAACTGCCTTCACTACATTACAGTCCGTGCAACGCCGGGCTACGCAGCTAGTAACGATTTTAACAGTTGAGCAAAAAATTTAACTTTTTCAAACTTCAATCGCTTATAAGTCGCTTAAACGTGGATTTTCGAGATTCTCGTTACGCGGCGCTAGCGGAGAAACGTTCTAAAGAACGCATTTTTTTTAATCTTTCGAATGAAATCAAAATGGAGACCATACGACAATTATTTCGCTAGATAGAGTCAATTTTGCGCCCAAAAATTGAAGTTCGAATAAAAAACGAACCGACACTTTTTAGAGGGTGGGTCTAATTTTCGTCAATAGCCTGCGAGATAAGCTTCAAAATCATAAATGTTCTTGGAGTTCGATAAAGAAATGAACGAGTTTCGACCGGGTATAGGATTCGGCTTAGAGAAATAATATATGGAGATTGTATACGAAAACACAAATGAGCGACAGTTGCACGACAAAATGTAAAACATACATCTCGATGTAGAGTTTAAATCCAACGTTAAAAATGCACAAATATACAGGTATACTGCAGACACGTGTTTCAGGGCTACAAGGAGCCCTTTTTTCAACACAAGAAGTGTGAGCTTTAGGATGAAGAATCATCCGATAAAAGCAACACATTCGAACAAAAGATAGTATAAATAGCAAAAACTGGATATTAACAAAACAAACAAGTCAATGCTTAGAGCCGAAAATTATTACATGAAACCATCAAGAAAAAACCGTTAAGAAATAAATTTCCAAAAGATCCGATAGATCATAAACATTGTCAAAAAATGGACCCTATGAACCACCTATGAATTAATTAGCAATAAATTTGCAAATAGGAAAATTATGTACCGAAGCAATTGTAACACACAGAAAAACAGCAGAAGAAAACAGAATGAAATAAAATGAAATAAAAGAATTTAAAGTAGAAATTTTATTTAATTTGTTGGGTGAACGGGCGGCAAATCTTTTAGTATATGTAGACACGGAGGAAATGAACGATTATAAGAAGGTTAAAAACATAATTTTAAAGGAATTTCAACCAACCCCTGAAGCTTGCTTGGAGAATTTTCTCTCGGCAAAGAGATGGAAAAACGAAAACCACATGCAGTTCTAGCTTCAAAACAATCACATCGTCAATCTCGTTTCGCGACAATCGCCCGCCAACTGAAGCCGCGTTACTTACCGTCCATCTGCGAGTATTAATACTGGGTTACAAAAGTCCTTAGAATAAAATAAAGAGTTCTCTCGGAATTAATGATCACTGGGGAATAACTTCCACATGCATTCTTATTTATCCAACAGGACATAGCACTACAAATCAAGTTCGGCTTTTCTGACATACCGTAAACTAAACTCAGTGGTTCCAAGACCTACTGTGCCAACCTCGGACTATTTTCATTTAGTGCTTGAAGTTTCGTACAGTGGCATTTTTATTAGTCCTCACGAAGGCATCTTTTCTTCCCCATATTAGTTGCTTACTCGTGTATGTATACATACCTAGGAAGGCATATACCTACAAATCAAGTCCGGTATATGCCACAACGTAAAGACTTGAAATGGTAAATCTACTGATGATACAGTTGTCACTCTCTTAGACCTGATGAAGGCAAACTTTCTTCCCCATATTAATTGCTAACTCATGTACACTGTAAAAAAATGAATGTTGTTTTTACAGTACAATGCAGCTAATTTTATAGTGATAAACTAAAAATTTCTAGTTTTATAATTATAAACTGTAAAATTACTCACTTTACAGTACTAAACTGCAAAATTTCTAATTTATAGTAATAAACTGTAAAATTGCTAATTTTACAGTGATAAACTATTAAATTGCTAATATTACAGTTTATTAAGGTGCATTTTATTTGTTTAAAACTGGAACCTCAGCTGGCAGTATTATACTGTTGTTTTTACAGTAAAATAGAGCTAAATTTTACGGCAATAAACTAAAATTTCAAACTTTTCACTAAGAAACTGTAAAATTGTTAGTTTTACAGTTTATTACTCTGCATTTTGCAATTTGAAATTGAAACCTCGGCTGCCGGTATTATACTGTAAAAACAACAGTTTTTTTTTTTTTTTTTTTTGCAGTTTAGTAGGGCATTTCCCAAAAATCAAGTTTGGTATTTACCTAGGAGGGCACATCCCTACAAGTCAAGTTCGGTATTTATGCTACAACGTAAAGGCTTGAAACGGTAAATCCTGTACCTCAAAATCGGACTAAGGTAAGTCCATTTTCGTCACTTTTCAGTAAAGAGCGAAAACGATTGTCGGATACATGAAAAGGATGGGACTGTAGCTCTTTTAACGCTACTTAAAAATTAACAAAAGAAGGAATTTCTTTTCTAGAATAATGTTATTGTGTGTGGATGAGGAGTAAGATTGAACATACAATGCAGCAAAAAAAAAAAAAAAAAGAAAATCGATATTTTTGGACTTACGTCGTTCTGGTTCTGAGGTACAGAATCTACTGATGATATAGTTGTCACTCTTTTAGACCTCATGAAGGCAGGCTTTCTTCCCCATATTAATTGCTAACTTATGTAGGCATTACTTAAAACAAGAAGTTGACACTCTTTAAAAATGTAATTAGATTTTTGAGTCATATTTTTTATGCTGAAAAAAGGTTTTACCCTTTTCAGGCTGTGGTTCCTCAAGCTTAAATGTTGTGAAAAAAAAGTCAATCACAGCGAAAGTTTTGAAAATATGTAGCACGGCATTAACTATATGAAGGATTGAATAATTAATCTATTAATATATAATTCCCCGGTAACAAATTTTTTGAGCATCGAGCTATAGTTGTGATTTCTAATGCCTCATCCTTTGTTTAACTTAGAAGCAATTCTGAATTATTTAATTTAGAATCAGATCGCGAAATTCTGAATTAAATTTTAGTTGAGCCAAGAGATCTCAAAGCATCCTTTGAGGTTTAAAATTGAACTGTCCCTCGAAAATTGAAGGTTTGTATCGCTATACATTTCATTCAAATATTTTGATTGGCAAGTTAAATTTGAAACGTATTTGTCTCCCCGCAACTCTTCAATTAGAGAAAGAGGCTTTCCAGTGGTAATTAAAGTGACAATAAATCGCGGATTTAACGATTTCCCTAGGGAGCTACGATTTGTTTGCTTAATATTTGATTTTATGTCTCAACTGCATTGTATTAAAATCTAAAATATATCTTTCATTTTAAATTTCTATTTTTCTTGAAAAGCAAAATTCTAAGACGATTGGGGAAGGGGCAATGTAATACAATTATTTAAGGTAATTTTTAGCCAGGTCGATTGATTCTATGCAGCTTCAAATGTTTTATACACAATATTATATTTGTCTTAAAAAAAAAAAAAAAACTGGAAAGAAGCATTACTGTGAGCCGAAATTCGAACCCATTGCCTCCCCATTCGGGTCATACTTTTCTGACCACTAGACAAGGCCGCTGGCTGGCCTGAGACATGAGTGAAAATAGTAATTGTGAATTACTAAATGGATTATTAATTACCCTAGCAAAGATATGAGGCAAGGCCTTTTTCTTACATTATCTTTTAATGCATCCGAAACAAAGGAAGGACCTTAAGTTGAAACATTGAAATTATATTTCCCGATACCCCAATTGATTGACTAGTTGTGCGACGCATGTATTTACAAGTGTACATTTTAGATTGAAAAATAAATAATAAAAGTTGAAAAAACCGAAGTTATCATGCTGTATTTCTCTCTCTCTCTCTCTCTTTTTATTCATTCACATACATCACATAAAACACTTTTTTTTTCAATCCGTTTTCCTTTTTGGTTCTTATGGTCTTTGTGTTGAACCATTTTCCGTGTATTGCATTAAAGATGTAAGCATACGCTTTTTAAAGACAATGAAAAGAACTATAGAAATATAGTCATTATAGGTATATTAAGCAAACTGACCCCTCCCCCCCCCCCGTAGCGTTAAAGTCTTACACCATAGAAAATACCTGCTTGTTTTCATTAATAAATGAACAAGAGAAACTTTACAGGCAGTTCTTTATTTCAACAGCACCTGCAGAAATTCCTCGTGAAAATCGTCTGTCTATTTACAGAGAACAATACTTTCATTTAAATTGAAGAAACGTTCCACTAATGAATCCGATCATTGTTTTCCCATCCTTCAATGTGATGCGAACCTTCTGCTTTCGATAGGAAAGAGTCAATTAGTGTAATCACTAATTCAATTTCGCTTATAATTAAAATAACTTTTCTTCCGCCCTTCCCTTAACTAAAAGTAGTAATTTATATTGGCATTAGCAAAACCGGTCGTATCCTTCGCGGAATTAAAGTGAAATAATTTCGACACCGGCAAACATACCTCTCTTTGCATAGTCGTAATGGGGAAACTCGCGACGTGTGGGATAGGTTTAAATGACAACTCTGTACCTCAGAACCAAACTGAGATGGGTCCATTTTCGTAACTTCTCAGCAGAGGGAAAAAACGATTGCGAATACATGCAAACGATGGTACTCGTGCTCTTTTAATGATGCTAAATAATTGTGAATGAATTTATTTCATAGAATAATATTCTTATAAGTCAACGCAGAATAAGATTCTGCATATATTGCAGTAATGAAGTGAAAATTACTAGTTAAGCATTCCGGGCTGTTGTGCCGTGGTCTAAATGGCTTTAATCCATACGTTTCGATCGCAACTGCGGCGGTCATCTTCAGTGGGTGTCGTTGATATAACAGCCCGGAATGCTTAACTAGTATTTACTCCGGCCGTGAAAGCCTTCATTCTTACATTGAAGTGAAAATTGCCATTTTTAGACTTACGTCGTTCTGGTTCTGAGGTAGAAAACAATTCTTCAGGAAGGTCTCTAGTGTAGTCGTTGTGGACTTGAGCTATTGATTAATTAACGGCACTTGCGCTAATGATCTTTAACTGAAGCGTTTTCCCTCAGGGAATCCTGTATTTAATCATCAAAGATTTAAGATTTCCAGGGATTTCCTTTAGTGTCCTGGAAGACATGATTTTAAACAATGACAGTGAATTCGAGTAATGGGGAGGTTGGTTGCATCTCGAATGGCTTTCAAGCGATATAAATAAATAGATTTTCAGTTATTGGAGTCTCGTGGGCTTCTGAGGAAGAGCATTAAACTTGAGGGAATGTAATAGAAGATGGTCGCAACCGAAATGGGAATGTAAAAGAAGTGCTTCGTTTTAATCCTGAATAAAACCCAAGCAAAATCAATATAAATATTTTTATTCTCATTTATAGGTCCAGAAATGCAATTTTAGTAAAGTGTGACCACGGAAAGATAGCAAGTAACCTTAAAACGGAAACGGACCACTGTATTTTTGAAATCGGTACGATCAGCGAGAAAATTATTTTTTTTACTAATTTTATACATTAAAATTTTTCTGCCTATGTCATCTCTTTGATGCAACCTGTTATAAAATGAAACTGCCCGTTTCTGCTTCAAGGTCACCCACCTTCTCTCCGATGTCAAGATTTTACTACCGTTATCACTTGGCACCAAAATAAAACAAACAAGAAGTTCTGTCAAGAACTAAACGAGCCTACTTTCCCGTACATCGACATCGGCATTCTAGCATCTGATCATTATTCTCTTGATCATCTGAGACTAAACATTATGTCAAACATACCTTTTTAGCACTTAAAGCTGATTTCTAAAAGCAAAATATACCCCTCTCATCAGATGAAATACTCGTAGAGACATAAAAAGTAAATAAATGAATAAATGAAGTTTTGTCGCACCTTTTAAAGAATGTAACTGTTACAGTTCTTCCGTAGAAAAATTCCTCAATCGTTTTCAAAAAAAAAAAAAATTAAAAGTACAAAGTACATCAAAACACATTTTATCAAAGAAAGGAAAAAAAAACCCGTCCGTCGATAAAATGTCTCTATTTTCACTTTTAAACCGTTGCCAGTTGTTAAATATAAATCAAGAATAAAATGCCCTCGTGAATGAAACACTTTTGTTACAAAAAAAAATCGTCTGCCAAAAAAAAATAATAGTAATAAATAAAATAACACAAATGAATAAATAAACAAAAAATCGTCTGCACAGTCAGTCATTTTTTTTCTGAGTCTGCATTTCCGCCATGTTTGTGGAGTCGGAGTCGGAATCAGAGTCCTCACAGAAGATTATTCAGAAAAGTACTTTACAAACATTATTTATCAAAACCATTTTTTTACAAAGTTAGTTTGAAGGAAATCTGACTTTAAGTTCCAGGATCAACATTCAACTTAAATTCCCCGTAGGCGCTAATGTTAAATTTTTTTCTGAACGGTTCAATATTGAACGAAAAATGGTTCAAACCAAAAAGCGAAATAAGGGAATGAACCTCTCCGAGATCTTTCAAACAAAAAAAAAGTTTATTCCATTCGGATGGTTCACTCAGAAGTTATTAGGTGGAGAAAGGTTGCTTGAACGGTTCAATGTTGAACGAAAAAATGTTCAAATTGAAAATTTAAATACTGTAATGAAGTATCCTTGCTGAGATCCTTCGAACAAAAAAAAAGTTTATTTAAATCGGACTGTTCACTCAAAAATTATTAGGGGTGACAGCTTGCTTGAGCGGTTCAATGTTGAACGAAAAATTGTTCAAATCGGAAATGTAAATACGGGAATGAAGTATCCTTGATAAGATCTTTTGAACAAAAAAAAGTTTGTTGAAATCGGACTGTTCACTCAAAAGTTAGCATCGCGGGACAGGTTGTTTGAACGGTTCAAAGTTGAACCAAAAATTGTTCAAATCGAAAAATCAAATATGGGAATGAGTTGTACTCGCCGAAATCTTTCCAACAAAAAAAAGTTTGTTCAAATCGGAATGTTCATTCAAAGTTATTAGGGGGGGGGGGAAGGTTGCTTGAACGGTTCAATGTTGAACCAAAATTGTTCAAATCGAAAAATCAAATATGGAAATGAGTTGTAATCGCCGAGATCTATCCAACAAAAAAAAGTTTGTTCAAATCGGAATGTTCATTCAAAAGTTATTAGGGGGGAAAGGTTGCTTGAACGGTTCAATGTTGAGCGAAAAATTGTTCAAATCGAAAATGTAGATACAGGAATGAAGTATCCTTGAAAAGATCTTTCGAACAAAAAAAGTTTGTTCAAATCGGACTGTTAACTAAAAAGTTAGCATCGCGGGACAGGTTGTTTGAACGGCTCAAAGTTGAACCAAAAATTGTTCAAATCGAAAAATCAAATATGGGAATGAGCTGTACTCGCCGAGATCTTTCCAACAAAAAAAAGTTTGTCCAAATCGGAATATTCACATTTTATCAAAGAAAGAAAAAAAACTCGTTCGTTAATAAAATGTCTTGAATTTCATTTTTAATCCGTTGCCCGTTGTTAAATATAAATAAGGAATAAAATGCTCTCGTGAATGAAAAATTTTTGTTAACAAAAAAAATCGTCTGATAAAAAAAAATAATAAATTAAACAAAACAAATAAATAAATAAACAAAAAATCGTCTGCCCAGTCAGTCATTTTTTCTGAGCCTGCATTTCCGCCATGTTTGCGGAGTCGGAGTCGGAATCAGAGTCCTCACAGAAGATTATTCAAAAAAGTACTTTACAATACATTATTTATCAAAACCATTTTCTTACAAAGTTAGTTTGAAGGAAATCCGCCTTGAAGTTCAGAATCAACATTCAATTTAAATTTCTCCGTAGGCGCTCATGTTAAAATGTTTTCTGAACGGTTCATCATTGAACGAAAAATGGTTCAAATTGAAAAGTGAAATATAAGAATGAGCCTCTCCGAGATCTTTCAAACAAAAAAAAGTTTATTCAATTCGGACGGTTCACTTAAAAGTTATTAGGTGGGGAAAGGTTGTTTGAACAGTTCAATGTTGAACAAAAAAATGTTCAAACTGAAAATTTAAATACGGTAATGAAGCATCCTTGCTGAGGTCTTTTGAACAAAAAAAAGTTTGTTTAAATCGGACTGTTCATTCAAAAGTTATTAGGTGTGAGAGCTTGTTTGAACGGTTCAATGTTGAACGAAAAATTGTTCAAATCGGAAATTTAAAAACGGGGATGAAGTATCCTTGCCGAGATCTTTCGAACAAAAAAAAGTTTGTTTAAATCGGACGGTTCACTCAAAAGTTATTAGGGGTGAGAGCTTTTTTGAACGGTTCAATGTTGAACGAAAAATTGTTCAAATCGGAAATTTAAAAACGGGAATAAAGTATTCTTGATAAGATCTTTCGAACAAAAAAAACTTTATTCAATTCGAACGGTTCACTTAAAAGTTATTAGGTGGGGAAAGGTTGCTTGAACGGTTCAATGTTGAACGAAAAATTGTTCAAATCGAAAATGTAGATACGGGAATGAAGTATCCTTGAAAAGACCTTTCGAACAAAAAAAAGTTTGTTCAAATCGGACTGTTCATTCAAAAGTTAGTATCGCGGGACCGGTTGTTTGAACGGCTCAAAGTTGAACCAAAAATTGTTCAAATCGAAAAATCAAATATGGGAATGAGCTGTACTCGCCGAGATCTTTCCAACAAAAAAAAGTTTGTCCAAATCGGAATATTCATTCAAAAGTTATTAGGGGGGGGGACAGACAGACAGACCGACCGACAGACCGACCGACAGACCGACACACAAATTCCCCATCTCAATACCCTACTTTCAAATTTTTAATTTTTCGATATTTATTTCATTTTTGTTTCTTTTGACTTTTTTTACTTGCGATATTTTTGAACTTGGCGATATTTTTTGGACTTGGCGATATTTTTTAGATGCATTAAGCCAATTTTAATACTTTTTTCGTCTTTCTTTTATTTTTAACGGGAAAGGAGGCTAAAAAAGGGGAACTCTCCCTCAAAATACCTGATGTACAGCGAGCAGCGTAGGCGTTCGTGCTATCCTATTCAAACTAAATAGTTTCCATATGTTTTAGTGCCGGTGTTCCCAAAGTGGATGCTGATTCAACCTTGGGGGTCGCACGCTAGGGGAGGACATAGATTCCGCCAAATGTCAACGGTATCTGCTTGTATTTAATAGAGATAGATTAAAGTGTCGTGAGAAAATTCTAATAATTTATCACTAAATGTAGCATTATTATCACCACATGTTGCCAGGCTTGAGGGCATTTTAAAACTAACATGTAACTAGTATAAGGAATGAAAAAACTCCTGTATTGTTGCCTAATAGAGCTCTGCTTTGAGTTTGTGTTTTCACATATTTGGATGTAAATACGCGGTGTACTGTTAATTGTACGGTGTTTAAATATATTTGCTTAAAAGCTGGATATTTAGCAAATGTTACTTGCTCTATTGTATATAT
Source organism: Uloborus plumipes (assembly GCA_038373865.1). Taxonomy (NCBI): domain Eukaryota; kingdom Metazoa; phylum Arthropoda; class Arachnida; order Araneae; family Uloboridae; genus Uloborus; species Uloborus plumipes. The sequence continues at coordinate 77,973 of JAXGGA010003592.1, forward strand.
TCGTAAATAAATTTGTGTTTTTATCAAGACTGGAATCGTCATTTTAAGAAAGTTCGAAGTTGCGCAGAACTCGTAACAATTTTGAAACCGTCCCTTGAAATATTTTTGGAACTCCTGGTTTAGGGTATAGAATTAATGTAATCTAAATACCCTTCGTCAGTGCATTTCATCGGTGCGTAAATAGGAATGGAAGTCATTCAATTGACATTATTTTTAAAAATAGATAAGTTCTGTAATTACCATGGCTTTCCTGCACTTCAAAATGAGAACTGAAAACATTTATGTGCACACTTTGTCGGGATTTTATCTATCCTTGAGGTGGTGTCATTCAACTTAGCGGGATCCTGTAGTAGAAGAATGCGTCTATCAGATCGAAATTGATGATGATGGAATGGATAATGTCTCATCAATTCAACCGATTTTCGATTCATTTGAGCCTCAACTAAGTTTTTGCAGCCGACATCGACACAAAAAGGATTGCCCATGCCCAGAATAAATGTTCGTTAGCCAACCATGATTTCGTTTAGTGACACTTTCAGACAAAAAAAAAAAATCTTGACGATGATTAATGAAAGTTGTGAATAAAACATTACTAGTAAAAGTAAAAGTTTCCTAAATCGCAACGCTGTTTTTTTTATATATAAATTCTGCAAATAAAAATTGCAGACAACCAAAACTTTTATGGTCTGGCATTTTTGTATTAATAAATCAACATTATTATAGTATCGACCCTCATCTGGAGTATCCAGTCACGAATTATACCGAAAAGTGCCTTTTCTGTCCATTTCTTCAATCTCCCTTTAAAATTTAGTCCGACGTTTTTCAATCGCTCTCTATGCTTACTAAAGAAAGTACGTTTCAAACAAAGAGACAAAAAACTCGGGCTCCAAGGGTTAAAGCTTTAGAAAGCTCTTGTTAGTACAGATATAGCAGGCTACGCTGAATATTTGAAGGGCTTTGGAGATGAAGGAGTTTTGTGACAAAACTAAAGTTTTTGCGAGTTATTAAAGTTCAAAGTTTTATTGTTGCAGTTTTTGCAGCTTTTTTGTTTTCTTTTTTTGTCGTTAGTGAGCGCGTGAAGTTATTCTAATGACATCTACTTTTTGATGTGCTGAATTTTATTTGCTTACCTGTATCCATTGCTTACCATTGTCCAGAGGGTTCATTTTTTTTAATGTAACATAGCGTTTTCATCCTCCAAGCCTTTCTTTTATTACTCTATTCTAAATCTAATAGCGATGTGTATCGAAAATCTTATGAAAACAATAAGCGTAAAGAACTTATTTGGAAATAATTAAAAAAGAAACTTTTTTCTATGCTTGAAATGATCCAAAAAGGTGCAAGACTTTTTACAAATTGGCTTAAAAAACTGTCTTTACTTGTTAAATACTTTTGCATAATTTCGCCAGAAGGCGCACACGTGCCTAACGTAATGAAAACTGTGGATTCTTTTAACTTGTTCAGTTATAAGGAGCATCGCACGCTACTGTAGGTGACAAGAAATAGCTTTCATTGGCTTTCATTGTCTCGTAGGTATCAAATTGTCTTTTAGAAAAAGTCAGTCTTTGAGGAAAAGTTCGATGACAATATATTGCTTGGGGCCTTTTTTGTTTTTTCGAAAGCCTTTCGTCAAAAAAAGAAAAAAGTTACATCATATTTAAAAATTGGAATGTATTGAGCTTTTTTAAACATACTTTAAGGTCAAGTCAGTTTGTATTCTTCAGCAAAACTTCTTCAAATTCATTCAGCACCTTAAATTTCATAACTATTTCAATATTTTTTTTAATGCCAGAACTCAGATTAAATTCCAGGGAACAAAACCAAAATCAAGTAACAAAATGAAACGCAACTTGCATAATATTGTCGACTATGGAACGTTAGAATTATGCAAAAGCACTTAAAAAATTTCCGATTAAATATGATTTTAGTTGCAGAATGTGATCAAGTCATTGAAACACATTTGAAATAATTGGGGCCATTTTATATGATTTTAAATGTCACAAAGTTTGAAATAATCATTTCGATAAACTTTCAAAAATCCTTCTTTTGATATAGTTTTACTTCAGGCTTCAACATTTATATTTTCAAACAGCAACTTTATAGGAAAAGGAAAAACTCAAGTTTATGACTCTAATCTAAAGTTTGTAACATTTTGGGATAATTTTTTTCCTACACATACACACACGCACAAGAATTTATGAGCACCAAAGTACATCCTTTTCAAATATAGCGAAGATGTGGATTTGTATGACATAACATACATAGAAACTAACAAATGTACATGCATCTGCTTGCGTATGCATAGAATATAGACGGATTTCCTAATTACTATAATTCATTTTTATCAAACATTAAACCTTTTCTTATGCTCCCAACAGAACATGTGCAATAAAAGTTTTTTACAACACAACAAAGACCGTGCCTGAGATATTGAAAAAAGCAATTTTTTTTCGCAAGATTCCCTAAAAAAGGCTTCAGTGGGAAATATAATTATTATTCTCATTGCAACACTACTCTCATAGAAAAGATCATTCATACATAATTGATAAGGTAATTAATTATATCCTGCAGAAATACCAAGAATAGTTTGTGTAACATTATTAAACACCGCCTCCGTTTCATTTCCTTTGAAAAATAAAATCAAGAAGCGCATAAATTAAAATCTCTACAGCAAAAATATTTTTTTTCAAAAACATTCTTCAATAATTCCCGTTTTTTTTTGCTGTAACTAGGAAAAAAATCATGATGCTAGAGTTTTTACGAAGAACTTTGCTTAGTTAAGATGGTATTCATTTCAATTAAGAGCAATTTATTTATAGGACCTGAATTAAACGTTTCGGAGAAGAAATATTAAATCCTCAACGATATTAAACTAATAAACCGTGAAAGGAATGACGTACTTGCAGAAAAAAATTTATAGCCTCTATCTAGCAACCCTATTAAAATGAAAAAATAAAAATAATTGCAGGGTTATCTCGGTGGATCAAACACCGCTTCTATTCAGAACCCAGAACTTATCACCCGTGAAGTTGAACTAATCAAACATAAAGCTTCCATCATATGATTAACTTCTTTATGCACTCTTACCAGCATTTTCCAGTAGTATCATTACTTTTTCCTTTCCGTCTGGCTCGCTTTCAACTATCGATTAAGATTATGATTCATTCCTCGGTAGCTGAATCAGGGCATTGCCACCGAGAGAAATATCTGAAGTATCTATCCTCGATTATGTTACTAGGATACGAATCGATGAAGAAAGGTATAGGTTTTTTTTTTTTCCACTGTAATCGAATGATCACGAAGCATCTGTTAGGCCGTACCGCTACTTTTTCAGCACATGGTGGAAAATCGATTGGTTAACCACATTTTTATGGGATTAAGCAAAGTTTTGTGTTTGGAAGCTATGTACTGTTTTAGCTGGAATGTAAATTTATGGACAAAATGTCTGAAATTTTGTGCTATAACATATTCTATAAATTGATTTAGGAAATTCGTGAATATATTAAGTATAGTTTTCCAACACAATGTTTGAAACTAACCTGTCAAAGAATTTATTCAGCCGTGACGTATGCTTATTTCCATGGAAGTTTTACTACGATGTGGTATGTATCTGAAGTCGATGTGTGAATTTATGAATGGCCCCGAGGTTATAAAAAAAATACGTAAGGACATTGTGACATCACAACAAAAACATTATATTGAGCGATATTGTTGTATGTGGGCATTGTCATTGTATTTTAAACATTGTAACTCACACAAATTATAATGGTTAATCTTAAAATAAGTGTAAAATGATAAAAGAAATAGATAAATACTAGGTGACCCGTGCGGAATTCCGCAAAAAAAAAAAAAAAAAAAAAAAAAAAAAAAAAAAAAAAAAAACCTCTAAACTTAAAATTTAATACGACAATTTTTATTGGCTTCATTTGCACAACATCGCCATCTACTGCCGTCGTTCTGACAACTTTTCAAAGAGATCAAAGACACGTTCACTTTTACAACTACTACAAAAGTGATACCCTATATTAAAATCAAATACCCAAGGCTACTACTAAACTAAATACTAACGTTATCGCAAAACTACCATAGTATTTTGAAACAATAAAAGGTACAATTAAGGTTTACCGAGCTAAGCCTTGGCTTGAAATGTCGCATTTAAAGTTGATTTGAACAACAATGGTATAAAGATTTTAACAGCTGAGCAAAAAATTTAACTTTTTCAAACTTCAATCGCTTATAAGTCGCTTAAACGTGGTTTTTCGAGATTCTCGTTACGCGGCGCTAGCGGAGAAACGTTCTAAAGAACGCATTTTTTTTAATCTTTCGAATAAAATCAAAATGGAGACGATACGACAATTATTTCGCTAGATAGAGTCAATTTTGTGCCCAAAAATTGAAGTTCGTATAAAAAACGAACCGACACTTTTTAGAGGGTGGGTCTAATTTTCGTCAATAGCCCGCGGGATAAGCTTCAAAATCATAAATTTTCTTGCAATTCGATAAAGAAATGAGCGAGTTTCGACCGGGTATAGGATTCGGCTTAGAGAAATAATATAGGGAGATGTAAGAAAAACTCTTCAAGTATCTGTAATTTATGAACTGAATAGGTAAGGATAAACTACGAAAAATTTATTTTGAAATTAAATACCATTCTGGTCTCTGTTAGTAAATTTCAAACGTAATAAAACTAAGATCATGGAGACAGGAGCTGTGTTTTATATTTGTGTGTTTTTCAAGTAGTGTGAATATTTTTTTTCCTCTCGTTTTTCACGATTTTTAAAATGATGAGTCACTACAAGAGCAAACGTATTAACTAAGACATTTTTTATATTAAAAATGTTCAAGCTTTGAATGCTCTGTTTCGACTTTTAAACTATATTGGGCCTCGGGGTTAACCGTTTAGAAAAATACTGCCCGTATTAGGAGCGCGAGATACGGCAACACTAAATGCGTATTCCATTAAACACCAGCAGCTGCTGCCGAAACATGTCTTATTTTACGCAGTTTGCGAATTTTCAGTCTTAAATCATGCTACCGAAGACGATATTTTATTTTACAATTGTTTTCAAATACCTTCTTTTTTTCGATTTTTTACTCTTACACTTTCCAATACACATCTCAATCGGGATATAATAATAATTATTTCGCTTCGCCTGATATCTCTTCACGAAAAGAAGAGGTTTGTAAAACTTCTCTAAAGTTATCTGCAATTGTATATAAGAAGAAAAACACGCATTTTTATTCTAGAAACTGGAAACATTAATGTCCTATTCATAACAAATCTTTCGCATGAAAAGTCTAAGGAACTTCAGTTTCTTTTGAAAGTAATCCAAGAATTTTTCATACCTCCTATTTGTTCAGTTAGATTTTTATTGGGAGGGGAGGGGTAGAGAGAGAGAGGTAGAGAGGTAAATGACTTTCATGAATTGTTTCTCTTAATTTTCTAACGTTGAAGTGCTTCTTACAGAAACAAAATAGGCACCTGGAATTTTAAATTACAGAGAAAGAAAACGTTAATAAGTCATCACAATAAAAGAAAAATGTCTAAGAATGCTATTTATCGGGGTTAGGAATGATATTACTACTTGATGAAAGAAGATCATTTATGGTTGACAAAATATTATCAGAGGATTATGCTCACAAAGATTTTTCAAACTTCCTAAAGTAATTTCAATAAAATAATTTTAAAAGAAAAATAGAATTGTAACAAGTGTGTTTAAACTTGATGCGAGTATTTTCTTTATATTCTACATTTACATTTGTTATTATAATTTACTTTTACATATTTTTACAAAGCAGTTTAAAAAGTTGATTTTTCTCAATTTGTCCACAACATTTGTTTCTCAAAATTTCCTGTATTTATTGACTTACACATTTTATTCAATGCTAGCTACCTTTCCAGGCGCTGCGCGCTCCATTTCAAAATTAAAAGTTGTGTAAACTGCCGCATGGTCATTAATGAGGCTTAAATTTAAAAAATGTATATATATATATATATATATATATATATATATATATATATATATATATATATATATATATATATATATATATATATATATGAAAATGTCCTATAAATATGCAGATAATTGCAAGTTTATGACTCAAAATCTAAATTTATATCCTTTTAGAATTGTTTCAAAAATATTAAGTCATTATTTTTTATACGTGTGATAATTCCATTTAACGAAAAGTCTGACTAGTGCCCCCCCCCCCCCATCACCCATAGGGACAAAAAACACTTTGTAAATTCCTCAGTATCGAAGAGCATCTTTGAATTCTGAGTAAATTTGGCAGTGGTCCCACGTAAACTGTAGATTTGTGTAAGGGACATACACACACATACATTTACATGTATAGGGACATTCCACAAAAATGCAGCTATTGTGTCCCGCACGTGAACTCATATATATTTCATTAAAAAGTAGCAAGTTTAAAAGGCATTGAACAAAGTTTTTTGCCTAAAAATCCCTACTCTGGTTTGTAATTTGTTAACCAACAGAATTTCGTTCATTACCCTTTAAAATTACTATTTTTTAATGAAATACATGAACGTCTCGTGTAGGAAGAACAAGATGGCTGCTTTTCCGTGGAATGGCACTATATCGGTACTTTAAAACCAGAACTTCTTAAACTAAGTTAAAAAAAAAACAATATGGAAGAATTTTTCATTATAATTTGATTATTTACAACATAAGTTTTATTTTTGTCCAAACAAATTCCACAAAAAAATTCCACAATACTTCTTGAAAATTTACTGATAACATTGTTTTTATACCGGTCTTCCTTTATTATTCCTACTTTTAATGCCCCCCACCTTAGAAATTGTATCAGAATTCGCTGACATTAATAGCATTGTTGTATATTTCTAAACACGTATGATAGCTGAAGAAAAATATGCTTTTTATCCACATTGTGCGAAAAAAAAAAAAAAAAGAAACGGAAAACCACAAACTACTGGGCAATTTTATTCAAACACTATACTTCATTTCAAGAATTAGGGGTATTCTTTTTGATCTTTTAGTGGATTTTGTAGTTTATTTTATTACCTTTACTCCACAGAACATGGTTTCTCTAATTAAACTTTCAGAGAAGTATCTCTTTCATGCGTCATTTTTATTAGCTTAAACATATTGCGTGCTCTCTTCAAATTCTCTGAAAGAAATATCGACACAAAATGGCGCTTCTGTATGTCACGCAGTTTCCAAGCTCTATTCATGTGCTGCAATAATAAGTGCTCGGAGATTCTCTTATATCAACTAAATTTTTGTAGCAGAAAGTTATCTCAAGTACTTCAGTATATTTTTGATTCAGGAAACTTTGCTCAAAACCTTTTAATTTAATGGTCGGAATGTAATAAAATTTGGTAATTATGCTGCATGTAATCTGTACTCTGAATTCATGTTTGTTGTTAAAAAGGGCATTATAATCATTTGAAGATCGAACTTCTTTTGACATGAATCCTGCCTCTTATCAATGTTTTATTTTCTGATATTTTAAAAGAAAAGTTTAATTTACGTTGCGATTAATGTTATTTATATTTCGGCTATTTTTTTAACGGTTTTATGATAAAACACAAAATTTTTTGTCCAAATTTAAAATTCTCAGTCGAAGCATATTTTTCACTTTCTTGCATAAAGCAAAGCAATTATATTGTTCAAGATTAAGATCCCTAGTTAGTTAAAGCCTAAATTTCCATTTGAAATACTCTTAATCAATCTTGATAATTTTTTCAACATTTTCGTAACTATAGCTAACCGAAAGATTTGTTTCAAACTACCGCATTTCAACGAGTGTTAGAGGTCTGTCATTTTATTTTAATACTAGCTTATTACCTGGCGTTGCCCGGGTGCTTATTAATACAACATAGGTAACTTAAGTCATAGCTAAAATGAAATAGGTGAGCCTTAAATTTGTATGCTTAAAGGCTTATCTTTATTATTCTATGCATTCAAAATCGGAAGAAAATGGCCATTTTGAGACAAAAAACTTGAATTTTGAGCTTTTTGATTTTTTTAGAATTTTATAACCCCACCTATGTAAATTATAGTGCATTAAGGAATCTCTGTACCAAGTTTGATGAAAATCCGACAAAACTGGATTTGTATAACGAACAAACTTACAATAAACATCCAGTTTGTACAGGGTGCGCCAAAGAAACTTACTTTTTTGAAAAAATTCCTGCGCGGTGAGTTGGCTGCGTAGAAGGCCGAGAGTGGGCGCATCTGGTGCGGGAATTCTCCAAGTTTTGTTTTCCTTTTAATTAGTTGCCATAATGCTATGGTCAAAAGAACAGCGCGCCTTTGCCGTCGAAAGCTACTTTTCGAACGGCCGTGAATGCAGCTCGGTGCAGGACCATGATCGAGGAATCCTTTCTTCCCAGCCTCGAAGAAATGAACATTAGGGACGTGTGGTTTCAGCAAGATGGAACCACAGCGCACATAGCACGAGATTCAATGAATTTGTGGCGACAACATTTCCCCGACCACCTCATCTCTCTCAGAGGCGATCTCCCATGGCCAGCACGCTCCCCAGATTTGGCGCCGTGCGATTTTTTTATGGGGTTATTTGAAATCCCTGTTTTATGTTGATCGACCACGCACAATATCTCACCTCAAGAATAACATTCGCGACGAAATTGCCAACATACCAATTGATATGCTGCAAAGAGTGCTCACAAACTTTAAAAATTGTCTTAATCGGTGTATGCTCAATGGGGGGTCATCATTTAACCGATGTCATTTTCAAGACTAAATGAATAAAAAAATGGGATATTGCATTCTCAAATAAAAAAAGAATTAGAACAATAACTTAAGTAGTTTTGTTTTTATTGACATTTCAAAAAAGTAAGTTTCTCTGGCGCACCCTGTATGTATAGATGTATGTCAATTAGCAACAAATCACCATAAGAAAATGTTATGCATAAATATTTTAAGTAGTATGTGTAAGTAAAAACACAAATTATTCTTAATCAAAAAAATGCAAAAAAAAAATAGCAAGAAATTAATTTAAATAATAAGTAAAAATTAGTACAGTTTTTTTTTTTTTTTTTTTTGGTCCACTTTTTTCATCGACCGTAGAAAAGCCAAAACCAGTTGCCCATCAAATACTAGAAGCAAAAAAGATAAAAGAAAATTCCTTTCTTCATTTAACCGATTCATTAAAGGTATCTATGCATGTAATATTTATGCTAATTCCAGGATGTTCATTAACTACAATCATTAATTACCAGCGCCCTAAGGCCGTTCCGTAAGCTCAAGTCAGGTAATTTGCATGGGACGTAACGCGAAAATGGGGACAGAAAAAGAAAAGTCCGATTTATGACAAAGGATAAGTCATTAATATGCTTCAAAACAAAATATTCCCGGGAGCAATGTTTATCATTCACCCCATAAATTCATTTATTGGGGTAAATGCGATGACAACTTGTCAAAAGCTTTCACAGTGTTAGCGTTTAAAACAGACACATTAAGGATGGCGGTGGAAAAAAAAACACAGAGCTGCTCACCTATTGTATTTGTTCCCGCAGAGATTTGGGGGACTATTGAAAGACTGTATTCAATTCTAATGGGATGAATCGGTGTTTGGCTGAGCAGAAAAATGGAATTGTTTCAGCAGAATAATCAAGATAAATTTAAGAAGGATTTTCCGAAGGATCATAACGCGTTGCTGCGTTTGTTGATGAATTAAACGTTTTTCTTGAGAGGAGTGTGAAAAGTTAGTGGATGTAAGAGGTAAAGATGAAGAATAAATGTGGTTTAAAAGTTCTATTGTTTCGCAGATTTTATTTATATTTATTTTCAAACTTGGATTGTTGTCCTGTTTAAGAACTGCTGTTGTAAAAATTTATTAGAGTGCAATACCTAATGTCTTCAGCGAGCATTGTCTGATTCTTTTTCGTAAAGTTACACAGTAAGAATTTTATTTACCATATTCTCTAGTCAGTGCAAGTACTTTTATAAATATGTCATAATTATAAAAATGTATTCATAATGCAAAAGAAATTTTATTATTATTAGTCAACCAACAAAGTTCATGCGGTTTTTATTCATTGTTTACTTCTCTGGATTATATTGAGTAAACAGAATGAAGTGGTGGGGGTATCTTTGTATACAAATTAAAGTTTATTTAATGCAGTATTATTTAGAGTATTTGATTAGTTTGATTACTTTGAATTTAAGTGAAAAATCTGTAGTTGAGTATGGCCGTGTCAAACGCAATAAATCGTGCTTGTTTACTTTATGAGTTCAAACTTGGTACCAAAGCTGCAGAAGCTTGTCGTAAGATATGCACTGCTTTTGGGGAAGGTACTGTAGCTGAACGGACGGGTCAGAAGTGGTTCAAGAAATTTGTCTCGGGGGATGAAAATCTGGAAGATGAACCTCGCTCCGGGAGACCATCAACGGTCAACAACGACGAGATCAAGCTGGCAATTGAGCAGGCTTCAAGTCAGACATGTCAAGAACTTGCCTTTAGATTCAATGTGAGTGATAAAACTATTCGTAAACATTTGCACCAGCTTGGGAACCGATGGAAGCTAAGCAAATGGGTACCACATGAATTGAGTGAAACGAACACACACAGCAAAAATCACTCAAGAAACTCTAGCACTATTACAGTGGGAAGTTCTACCCCACCCTCCGTACTCACCAGACCTAGCCCCAAGTGACTACTACCTGTTTTTGGCAATGGACAACCATATGCGCAATCGGCGGTTTCAAAATAGAGAGGATTTGGAAAACGAGGTGAAAAACTTTTAACTCTCAAAACCCAACTTTTTATAAAAACGGGATATATGGTCTTCTGTCTAGGTGGGAAAAGGTAATACTTGCTGATGGTGATTATTTTTCTGAATAAATTTAATTTAAACCCATTTTTTTGTGTTTTATTTATTAACATTCAAAACCGCACGAACTTTGTTGGTTGCCTGGTAGATTAACCAAAGCAGTTCGAAATTTAGTAGGAAAAAAACTGCTAATCATTGACAGTAAAAAATAATTAATCATTAATTATGAAAATCAGCTGTCAATTATTCATAATGAAAATAAGTTGATACTTGCTATTTGTTTTCATAATCGTTTTCGTCTCCTAAATGATGTGGTAGCTTTTGTGGCTAACAAACGAAATCAACTTCCCAATTGCTTTTATCAAAATAAAAGTAAAATTAAATAGGCACGTCTTGTGTAATCATTAAGTTGTGATGAGGCAAAATGGATATTTACAGACAGATGACATTCTATAATTAAAATTCTAATTTAGTCTGACAGCCTTTAGGTTGACCCTGAAAAGTACCAATACCATTTTCAATTTAGGTTGTCGTATTGCATAACGTGTTAGACTTTTGTCCACTTCAATTTTACTTAATACTAACAACTATGATTCGTTTCTGTGCGAATTATCACTAGACAAACAATTCTTTTGTATGGTCTCCGTTTCAAAAAAGGTATATTATGTAATTATTTCAGTTATCGTTGAATCACTTGGCACTTCCATCATTTTTTAAGAATTTGGAAGAAAATGCGTGTAATTCATGCATGAGAAAAGCCATTAAAAAACGAGAAGAAAAAACTCTTACAATTCCGGTAATAATTCAGTTTGAAGACCAAAACAAATTGCATCTTATGCAGAAAAACCTACCTTTCTTTGAGAGTTGTTGTTAATCAAACCACTCGGGAACGAGCTCGAGTTGACAAATCTACCCAATTTAAGGCAGAATAGGTATGTCTTCCTTTTTAACAAGCACCATGTTAATATGTTCAAGTCGCTATAATGTTTGTTTTGAATTTTTGTGCATATTACTTGCTTAATGTGGAATGAAAAAAAAGTAATGATTGAATTTTTTTTTCAAGTGGTTTATAAACTTTCTCAATACTAGTGAAAACAAACATAAAATTAATTTTTATCTGCTGTAGTAATACTTGCAAGAATTGTTTAAAAGTCATTATTACAATGCAACATCATACTAAGGTGAAATGTTTAAAATGTTATAATTTTAATGTTTACCAAAAGGTTATGCGAAATAATTGAACCTTATGTCGTATACAAATACATGCATTTCTTCTTTTAATTTCGTTCGTTAAATATTTTCCGAGTAACCTTTTCAGTCAACAAAAAACTTTTAATATGACTAAAAATATGCTATTTAATCACTAAATTACTGTAAGCTGACCTAAGGTAAAGTGCTAAAAAATTTAGTTTAAAGTTTAACACAAGTATAAAGTGCAGAACAATTACGTTGCGAATACCGAAATTGTAACTTCTAAACATTAATAATCCAAAATAGTTTTAAAAAACTAAAAAATATTTTTTTAGAATCAGTCAATTAGGCTGATTTCCGTGCTATTTTCAAAACGATTGAATATCTGCTCTAAGTTTAAATGCAGTTCATCGACATGAAAAATAGTTTAGCCTTTAGTATTAATAATAGTATTAAATACATTACTTTTATATTTGCAAAGAACGTAAATTTTATCTTTTATTCAGAGTTACATAAAAACAACTGCAACACTTATTATGCATTAACATGACAAATATAGTTTTGCCTTTAGTATTAATAATAGTATAAAATATATTACTTTTATATTTGTAAAGAACGTAAATTTTATCTTTTATCAGAGTTACATACATACAAACAAACAAACAAACCCACATCTAAAACTAATAAAAGCGTATTAAAAAAAAAGTATGAAACTTTTTCTTTTAATTCTCTCGATAAAGAAATTTCCTGATCGTAATTTATGTCAACCTTAACAATCAGCAAAACAACTGGTTCAACGGACTAAAAACATACTATTTTATCCCTAAGTGACGGTAAACTGATTAAGAAAGCTTTTCGTAAAAGAGGTCCCAGGTTTGGCACTCTTCCAGGAATGTCACTACAGTATAAAATCAAATCGATTGCGATTATGAGTCAAGCCGAAAGTATACCAGTGGTATACTGTATCAGGAAGTTTTTTCGTTACTTTCTTTTATTGGAAAAGTAGATAGATAGATTTCTAACATATATATGAAAAAAACCGATCAATATTTTTATTACGCTTTTATTAGTTTCATATGTGGGTTTGTTTGTATGTATGCATGTATGTAACTCTGAATAAAAGATAAAAATCACGTTCGTTACAATTACAAAAGTAATATATTTGAAACTATTATTAATACTAAAGGCTAAAATATATTATGTGTTGATGTATTATAAATGCATGTAAACTTAACGAATATTCAATAGTTTTGATCATTAAAGGGAAATCAGAGTATCATGTGAAACGTTTTGATTTACTCTAAAAACGTATTTTTTAGTTTTTTAAAACCATATTTTAAAATGAATTTTCAGAAGTTTGTACAAAGCCTGGTTTTTATTAAACTCATTGAATTTAATATTTATGTGTTATCGCGTTGAATTCCAAGAAAAGAGAATGGAATTAAAATGCAATATCAGTTTAAGAGGCGTTGTGTTATAGACAGAGGTTGTGTGGAAGTGTAAATTTGATAATTCTTAAGATCTGTTAATCCTCTGTAATGTTAGTTTCAAAATAATATTTAAAGGCAGTACTGAGGATGTCAAAAGAATTAGTTTGTGTTTTGGGGTCTAGGTAGTCTTAGGACAAACTCGGATCATGGAAAAGGGCAATACTTTGAGCTTTTTATAACTTTTTTTAAAAGTAACTTTTTTTTTTTTAATTTTCTTGCAGGAACATTATGAAAATTTGCTTTTTCTATGTCACTTGTGCTAAATTAAAAAAAAATGCAGAAAAAAAAAAGATTTTATCACGATTGTAAAAATATTATCTCCCCAAAAACAACAGTGTTGTAAAAAAATCCCCAGCCAAGAAAACCTTAAATACTCAGCTTTAAAAAGTTATGATATCGAGTTTTTCCCGTCAAGTTTGTGCCAAACTACAACTAACGTGTATGGATAGTTCTTTTAAATTGTTTTCAGTCCTGCCAGGCGGGAAGTTTTTACTCATTAAGCAACCACTTCACAAGACAAAGCTTCCCGCCTGACAGGACTGAAAACAATTTAAAAGAACTATACATACAGGTTAGTTGTAGTTTGGCACAAACTTGGCGGGGAAAACTCGATATCATAACTTTTTAAAGCTGAGTATTTAAGGTTTTCTTGGCGGGGGATTTTTTTACAACACTGTTGTTTTTGGGGAGATATCACATGTTTTTGCATTAATATTATTTCTTTGCCTGTTTTTTTTTTTTTTTTTCTCTTCAAAATTTACTTTGCATGTTTTTTTTCCCTTCAACATTTTTCTTGGCGGTCCGGCATATGTGGTTTTCTTGGCGGCATGCATTTGGTGCAAAAGTTCAAAGATCTTCTTCAGTCTAGGATAAATTTGAAATCAATCACAATGTACCACCCGAACCGACGCAAAACAAAGCTAGTTGCTAACAATACTACGATTAAATTAATAGTTAAAAAAAACCCAACCCTTACTGCCGATCTCATATTAAAATGAACTAAATTGAAGATCCCTTTTAAAAGCCTTATGCAATAAAATCAATTACAAATATTTTATTTGTTAACAAATAGAAACTGGCAACAGATGAAATTATAAATCATTGAGTTTTCTTTCCTCGTCGCCCAACAATGACAACAAAAATGCTCAGATGTTGAACAGAGCTAGTCGATAGAAATCGGATCAATTTTATGCATTAATAACTCCGGGGTGCGATGACCCCGGGGGGTAAATTTTGGGAAAACGTCCTCAATGTCTCATCGAGAATATTCATACCAAAAATCAACACTAAAGACCCCCGGGGAGAAAAGATACGGAAAATAAAAACGAGGGGGGAGGGGGTCGAAAAACCACCTATGCCGAGCTTTGGGACAAAATAAATGTGGGTACAAAAGCAGAGCTCAATCCGAGTTACCGTTTAGTCTGGACCATTGTCAAACAATTTTTAAAAAGTGCGAAAAATAGCGATTTTATAACATATATCACCCCTCCCCCTGAGGGTCCTGGATGTTTTGCTTTAGTATGTGCCGTCAGAGGCCGCTGGAGATTGAGTATACCAAAAATGAACTCTAAGGATCTTTATGGGGCTGAGATACAGAGGGGTGAAAACCCCGGTTTGGTTACTCGCGTAAACAGTCCTTAGTCGCTCTTTTACATTTTTATTGGCGACGGAAATTTCTTGGCGGCTTGTATTTGGTTTTCTTGGCGGGGCGGGACGCTCCCGCGTCCCGTGATAATTAATTCTCGTTGCTACACTGAAGACTTCACTACGCGTAGAGCTATGAACAAAATAATAGTAATAGAAATTGAAAACACGCTCTAAAACAAAATGCGTTAGTGCTTCGAAGACTTATAAACTATTTTAGATACCAAAAATATGAAAAAAATACCTTATTACATTAAATTATCCATTTTTTTAATTTTGGGTAACATTTTATGTTTTTAAAGCACAAAATCTAAATATGAGTTTCTTTTTTGCACATAAATAAATTGGAGCACTGATTCATTTTTTTTTTTTTTTTTTCAATACTCTACGCAACAACTGAAAAATTGAAGCTGAGAAAAATGCGTTTGATGGTGAACTTTAAAATTTTGTTTACCTTTTCCTGCTGTACAATTCTCAACAACTAAGGTGAGTGTGGAAAAAGTGCCATCGAGGGGACAAAGTGCACAAAAAAAATTTGAATTGTTTGGTCAATTTCTTAATCAGCCGCAATTGACTTGAAGTTTGAAAAAAATGCAGTTTCTTGAGATTTTTAGGATTTTATTTTCAAAAAATTTTATGAACTGAAAATCTAAAAATACATCATATGTGACAAGCAATGTAGTTATTTCAGATAAGGACGGCGAAAACGGCATGTCAACGTTTTGTCAAAACTGAATTTCAAACGTAGAAAAACACAGGAAATTGCCAAATCTTCTAAGCATTTGTGGAAAAGGAAGGAATTATACCACAGACCTCAAATTTTTTATGTTACTTCTATGCCCACTTTTAATGGCACTTTTTCCGCTCCACCCGTATTCACAAATAGAAAAAAAAATTAATAATTTACTAAAAATCTCGAAATCATTTTTCCCATTCTGCATTTTCCCCAAACTTCAAAGCAATTGCTGCTGATCAAGAAATTGACCAAACAATTTCAAATTTCTGTACCTCAGAACCAGACTAACGTAAGTCCATTTTCGTCATTTTTCGGTAGAGGGGAAAAACGATTGTCGAATACATTGTTTTTCCCCTCTACTGAAAAATGACGAAAATGGACTTACGTTAGTCTGGTTCTGAGGTACAGATTTTGTCTGTGCACTTTACTTTCCCAATGGCATATTTTCCGCACTCCCCATCATCGAAATAAAAAAACAGTCATTTTCGGCCCACCCTATTGCTCATGCATAGATTTTTAAAAATGGAATTTTTGAAGTTTAATCCATTTATGCCCAATAGACTAAAAACGGGACGCTTGTTAGTTACTGCATACAAGAGCCTGTAATGGGTATATCCTTTTACTAAAGCTGTTTTTTCACATGTTAAATAGTCCTTCTTGAGAAAACTAGTTAGAGCCACTATTCGGACATCAGAGTTTATTTATTGCTATTTTCAGACAAATCAGTCAAGCAACGATCCAACATGGGCAGTTACAGAAAGTAAGTGTTTTTTGCGAACTTATTTTTCATAAAATTAAACTATTTTAAAATGATTTGCTTAAAATTGATCAGAGATGCCTTCTGTAATGCTACTTTGCAAAGTAAAGTCGTATTTTGTTCACATATCTGCAAAATATCTCATAAACAAGACGTTAAATAACTTAATAAATATGGTAACGGCGAACTATTTTAAGCCTAAAATGTATGCGGGTCATTATTCCATGTCAAGTGATCCAACGTTTTTTACCTTACATTTTTGTATTTCTTTCACATTTGGCTCATCAATTGTATCCCTCGAGGTAATCAAAATTCTCAATTTTTGGATTTTTATCTCTATTATTTTTTTATTTATGAGACTTTGAACTTTGGAAAAACCCTCGTTTTTCCATGGATAAGGGTACATAAAAGGGACCATAACTCGGCACCAAATATAGATAAAACGGTTTGGTAAATGGCATTTTAAAGTACGTTAGTTGCCGCTCAATCTGATATGCAACATGACTAATTTGATAAAAATTTTCTTTTTCAAAAAATGAAATTTAAATTTCAAATTTAAATTTCTCAAAAAACATATAATGAATTTTTTTGAAAAAATTCTCAAAAATTCTTGTGTATTTCATCTATGTTTGTACAAATTTTTAGATTGGGATCTCAATGGGATCATATTTTTTTAATTTTTGAATAAAACTGTATAGGAAAAAAATGATATTTTTTAGATTCTATTTATTTAAATACTAAGTTCTCTTGCTTGTGATGGTCTAAAAAGTAGTGAACAAACATGAATATGTTTAAAGTGAGCTAGCATGAGCTTATAGATTTGTCAGGTTCACCCCCTCCCCCTTCCTCCCCCGCACAACTACTCTTTTTTAATTCAAAACTGTTCAAAATGTTAAAAAAAAAAAAACTCTTTGATACAAAATGAATAGTAAACTTATTTAAAGTTGGTAAATGAGTTTCCTTATAACTAGAAGAAATACCCCCTCCTCCACCCAAATATACCATTAACGCTGTACTATTATGACGTCTAACCTGGGGATTGAATTGACTATTATTTTTTCCATAGGTAAGTGAGCAAGAATTAACTTGTAGATTGGTCAGCTCCCCCTCCCTTCCTTCCTGACCCAACCATTTTCCCCCCAAACTATTTAAAATGCTAAAAAAAAAAGCTTCTTTGATACAAAATGAACAGTAAACTTGTTTAAAGTTGGTAATTGGGCTTCCTTATAACAAGGCAAAGTACAAACCTTTCCCCACCCAAATATACCATTAACGCTATACTAATATGACGTCTCACCTGGGGACTGATTTGAGGATTAATTTCCCCCTAGGTATATATTGTTTTTCAGACGAAGTGTTTCGTTTTCAATCCGAACTTCACAAAGTGTACTTCCATTCAAAATCTGAATTTAAACTTATGGTTCATTTCATCCCCTCCCCCAGCACCAATCTTCAATTTTGAAGGGAGGGAGTTAATGGGTAGCCCCAAGATCATAGCAAACAGCAAAATAGCACTGTTTCCCCTTGTTCTGTGTCACGTTATATGTCAGTCCCCATCACTGCCTTTCCTTTCTCTTATTGGACAAAGCTCATAAGCTAATAGGAAAGAGTAACAAACATAACAAACTGAAACAATACCAGACATAGAGACTAAGGCTTTGAAATGGGGCTAGGCGGGATGATAAAAAAAAAAAAAGTTTGGAGTGGAAAGGTAGGGTAAGGGGGGGGGGGAGCAATCTGTAAAGAAGTTAAACAATATGTGAGGTTGTGCTCAAAAAAAGTGTTTGTTTAATATATATAAATATATATACACTGAAGTGACAAAAGTCATGGGATAGCAATATGCAAATTTTCAGATGGCAGTAGCATCGCATAGAACAGGTATAAATGCGCAGTGCTTTTACAGAGCTTTCATTTCTGTTCAAGTTATTCATGTGAAGAGGTTTTAACGTGATGATGACCGCACGACGTGAATTAACAGACTTTGAACGCGGAATGTTAGTTGGAGCTAGACGCATGGGTCATGCCATTTCGGAAATCGTTAGAGAATTCAACATTCCCAGATCCACTGTGTCAAGAGTGTGCCGAGAGTATGAAATTTCAGGCATAACATCCCACCATGGACAGCGCAGTGGTCGACCGCCTGCACTTAAATATCGAGACCGGCGACGTCTGCAAAGAGTCGTAAATTCTAACAGACAAGCAACACTGCGTCAAATCACCGTAGAAATCAATGTGGGACGTACAATGGACGTGTCTGCTAGAACTGTGCGGAGAAATTTGGATTTCTTGGGCTATTCCAGCAGAAGACCGACTCGAGTGCCTTTACTGACAGAACGACATCGCTTGCAGCGACTCTCGTGGGCACGTGAGCATATCGGTTGGTCCCTAGATGAATGGAAAACCGTGGCCTGGTCCGATGAGTCACGATTTCAGCTGGTAAGAGCCGATGGTAGGGTTCGAGTGTGGCGCAGACCCCACGAAGCCATGGACCCAAACTGTCAGCAAGGCACTGTTCAAGCTGGTGGTGGCTCCGTAATGGTGTGGGCTGTTTTTTCATGGCATGGACTTGGTCCTCTAGTGCGACTGGACCGAACATTGACTGGAAATGCTTATGTGCAGCTACTTGGAGATCACTTGCAGCCATTCATGGACTTCATGTACCCAAACAACGATGGGATTTTTATGGATGACAATGCGCCATGTCACCGGGCCACAACTGTTCGCAATTGGTTTGAAGAAAATTCTGGACAATTCCAACGAATGATTTGGCCACCTAGATCGCCCGACATGAATCCCATTGAGCATTTATGGGACACCATCGAGAGGTCTGTTCGTGCCCAAAATCCTGCCCCATCAACGCTTTCACAATTATGGACGTCTATCGAGACAGCATGGCTCAATATTCCTGCAGAAGACTTCCAACAACTTGTTGAGTCCATGCCACGTCGAGTTGTTGCACTTCGCCGGGCAAAAGGAGGGCCGACACGATATTAAGAGGTATCCCATGACTTTTGTCACTTCAGTGTATATATAGATATATCTTGCTGCATTACTTTCCTTTACAACAAAATGAAAAAGAACACAAACGATTAAAAAAATTAAATAACAGCTGCACACTAGATAATGTGGAAAGATAGTTATGGGGACACAGACATATGTTCTGATACTTTGATTTATTTTCAGTTTTGTGCGAAAAGAATAGAAAAAACGATGAGAACAAGGGGAAGCAGTGCTATTTTGCTGTATGCTATGATATTGGGGCGACCCATTTATTTCCTCCCTTCAAAATTGAAGATTGGTGCTGGAGTAGAAGATGAAATGAATCATAAAGTTAAATTTCAGATATTGAATGGAAGTACACTTTGAAGTTCGGATCGAAAAGAAACACTTCGTCTGAAAAACAATATATATACCTAGGGTGAAAATAATCCTCAACTCAATCCCCAGGTTAGACGTTTTTTATTGTGTTCTTTTTATTACGCTTTTATTAGTTTCATATGTGGATATGTATATATGTAACTCTGAATAAAATTTGAAATTCGCGTTCTTTGCAAATATAAAATTAATTTATTTAATACTAAAGGCTAAACTATGTTACGTGTTAATGCATTCCAAGTGCAAATAAACTAAGCAACTATTCAATAGTTTTGAAACTTTTAGGTTGATTTACTCTAAAAGCGTATTTTTTAGTGTTTTTAAACCATATTTAATATTTTTGAAAATATATAGTAAGTTTTTCTTTAGAAACGTGTTGTAGTAGTCAATTAAAATTCTCTTAAATTGTCATTGACGCACAAAAATATCTATTTTATAAATTGATAGGTAATTTGTGTCTACATAAATAAATTGCATTAAGCAAACAGTTATAGATGGGGCCATACAGGTACCCCGCGTGTTATGTTTAGCCCTTAGCTGGGATAATTTCCAGTTTCTTAATTTATGCCATTACATCAAAGCAAGTTTCTCTTTCTGTTTGAATATTGCTTTAAAATACGATCTTTTCCAAAAATAATATCATTGCTTTCATAATGTTTAATAATACATTAACGGATATTGTCTTTAATGATTTTACTTACTCTTTTCTTTTATATGTTCCTATTTTTCTTTAATTATAAGGGGGGTAGGTGAAAAACTTTATTCTGGGTTAGAATACTAACCGTAATTTTTCTCGTGCAATAAAACCCAACTTCTTATTCTTCCATTGAGAATCTTGTCGCCATTTTTTTCAGTATCTAGATGCTAACTTATTCTATGAACTATGACTAGCAATCCATCAAACATGCTCTGCTTTGCTCGATTTTTTTCAACGATATATGCCTGCTTCTTCGAATATCTCTCATTCTTCATCTGATTTTCTTACTCGAAATGAGGAGAACTTAAGCATAGTTCGTTATGAATGCTATAAATCATCTCATTTCTTAATTGTAACTTCCCTTTGGATAATAGTAGGTGGCTAGCACCGAGTTTCTCAAAATGTAGTCAGAGGATACATAGGGTGGGGGGGGGGGGGTCATGCTAACCTGCTAAAAAGTTCAAAGTAAGTAAAAATAGCTGCAGTAGAGTGAACATTACAACGGTTTCATATCCATTCTGAATTCTAGGGATTTAACTAACAAACCAGTTAAGCATTCTGACTCTTTTTGCGCAATTTATCAGTGTGAACAATATCTGCACTTTGTGACATAAAAAGTCTAAAAATCATAAAAGCCAATCTCCTTGGTATAGAAGATTTCGACAATTCTCCTCAAAACATCTTATTTAATCAAATCCAAGGAAATCCATGATCTGGGAAGGCTGAGATATGATTACATCACTGACATTATGATTCGTAGAAGACGACCTGTTGAATAAATGCTATTTTTAAAAAAATCAAAAATGTATTCTTAAGTCTTTTATTTTTGTGTAATTTTACACTTTTGTACATGGTTGTTAAAATTCCATACTTCCTATTCCAAACTAAGGAGCTCTAAAATGAAAGAAACTGCAATCTGGAAGTTATAACCAAACTGGCGGTGTATTGCATGTATTCCTGCCTTAGATATCACTTGAGGGCGGGAACCTACTGCTTAATACACAAATTCCGCCTTAAATTTACGAATTATACTGAACCATTGCTGCGGTTTCTCGTTGGTGTGCTAATTTACATTAGCTACTAGTTTTCTTGGTACGCTTAACTTCTACAAGATGACATTTATCTCCAGTTCGGTTCATTCCTATTCCAGACGGATGAATTCTAAAAGGAACAAAAGTTTAGTCTTTGGATGGTATAACTAAGCTAGCGATACATTTCATGCAATTTACTTTAATGTGCGCCTCTGGTAGCTTGACAATGGTTGCCCCTTTTTGGAAAATCCAGTAAAAAAGGAACGGGCTGTGTTTTGGAGCGGATTTGAGATGGATTACTATAAGAAAGTAAGTTAACTCAATTTAAAATCAAACACACTTCCTATTACCCCCAAAGAGGTAAACATTGTCAAATTTAGAGCTTACCGTTTCAGGAGCACTATAAATCTGCGTT